>JASDQU011404708.1:0-13053 GCA_032191745.1 Picea mariana
TACTCCACAAAGCGTCTTCCCGTGAGGGATTTCACCATAAGGGTACCACTTTGGAGTTCATCCATATTTACTTCTTATCAACCATGAAAAAACGATAATGATTCATATTTACATCAAACAATATTGGGTCCATTACCCAAGCCTTTGTGCTATGGGGATTTCTTCAAGGGTTGACATCAATGACAACCAACCTTAATCAATAGGGTTGTACCATGGGGTATATGTAGTCAAATATGAACCGTCTGATCCACGAGATAGAGAAATCTCAACCATCCTTCGGAGGAGGATATTTCGAGTGATCACATACACCGGGAAAGAATTGACTCCGATGGGAGTACTCCGACACTAGATCGGGTTCGTTTATCAAAGGGTGACAATGAGAAATGATAGTCGTTGATTTATCACGAGCCTTAATGTTTCCTTAGAAATTTTTTTAACAAATGGATGTGACATAAGACTGACAGAGGATCTAACCTAGTGGTTAGAGTGTCACGATTAGGACATATTTCATCACCTGAATGGTAATCCAAGTACATCTGTGATGATGTGTATTCCATGTCAAGTACACATTGAGGTCCATGTGTCGGAGTGTTTTGACATAGAGAGGGAATGGTTGTGACACTATGTGAGTGCCACGTGTCTTGTAAGTGTGTCTTAGGGGTGACAAGTGTCACCTTAGTAGTGACCGTATATTGAGGTTTGTATGAGACGGGGGTTGGGAAAACCATATGTACCCACCCAAATCTTGGTCATTAGATCTCCGAGAGGAGATCCTAATCATCCTTCGTAATGAGATTTTCAGAATGGATTCATGGAGAAACACTCTAAAAATGGATCTCTGAAAAGAAGATATAATCATTGATCTGTTGGGGACGAAGGATTTCCAACGGGAGATCCTAACCCTCCACCGTAATGAGATTTTAGAATGGGTCACAGTGATACGCTTTGAGGGAGGAGAACCAAGATGATATTGTGATCGTTGATGCATCAGGACAAGAGGAGATCTGAGAGGATATCTAGGTTGTCCCTCGCAAAGCATTATTCAGAGTGGAATTTCCCTGAGAAATTCCGACGGGGAAGCTCTAAGCTGGAATCTAGACCTTCAATCTTCCAATATCTGAGGGACCTCATAGTCGACCTAGACCGTCGATTTTTGGTTGAAGGTTTAAGTAGGTGATGTGGATACTACCACATGACATGACACAGGTAGTTCCATGTGTTGAGCATAAAAGAATCCACATGGCATGGAAATTCAACACATGTAGGTAAGTTTTTGTGGAAAATATGAGTGTCATATTTCTGGAGGTGATAATTCCATGTGTTCTACAAGGATGGTGTCACGTGACAATAATATGGGGCATGATCGAAGATATTTGATGAAATCCTATTCATCTATCCTGATGTCATTGGAACCATCCAACCCGTTGGAGGAGGGATTCCTTTGGACTTAGTTGTCATAGGGTGTAGAGTAAACTTCATGGGAATACTCTGATGGGAGGATATCGATAGTAATGGAAGGTGACAACAATTTTCTGATAAAAGTTGGTTGAGGTTTTCCACATCCATGTCACAAAGCATGACATGTGAACCAGGAAATCCATGTTAGTACCACACAAGAGGACCATGTGATAGTGTGCCACGTGGATGACACATGGAAATGAGGTGGCCATGACTTTGAGAGGCCATAACTTTCGATCCAGAGCTTCATTTTAAGAAAAATTATAGTCGTTGGAAAGATATTGATGAGTATAATTCAATGGTTCCATCAAAAGGAAGTTTTGAGTTAGTTAAGAGGAACGAAATTTTAATACACCATTCCCTTAAAATCTATTTAGGGGGTTGGGTTTGTTACAAAGTGGTATCAAAGTAGGAAACTACACTTGGCCTTCTTGGGCTCATGAAAGAGTCGAATAAATTTCATTAGAAAATTTAGAAAGGGGAGGTAACACTACCCTACCCTATTAATGAGGGTCTATTAATGCACAACTATATGAGCAAGTGCTTAATCCTTTGTTCAATTTACCATTGTCTACCAAGAGGCATTTTCCCTGTAGTATAATGGGAGGTCGAGAGGTAGTAATAGAACCACACTCAAGAGCATTGTTGTGACTTTATTGACCATGATGTGTCCTTTAGTGGATATCCCAAAACCAATAGTGCACAGTAACCTTTTGTTAGCTCACATGTAACTTATGTGTGCACTTTTTATCAGAATCGTCGATCCTTTAGTGTAAAACATGGATAAGTTCATGATATATAATGGTGCGGATCATTGATCTGACTGTGATCAATGATCACGATTATAACTTACCCACCAGTAACTTCACCACAAATACCACGATCCAATGATGGATCTTGATTGACCGTATTTTATCCGACAGTTCTTGAGTCACGATTTTACCTAGTATATGGAATTCAAAGAATTTCACTATGGAAACAATTAATATCCAAAAACCAAATAATGATAATGTCCTTGCAATAGTATCCATGATGATTTATTTAAAATTTATTACTAAAAAGAGCGATGAGGCCTTATGTTGTTTTGCATGATTAAACATGAACTGTATGTTCCTAAGTTCTTAATAATGAAGTAATTTTTCTCTTTTTCTTTTATAAAATTACCTGTGTTGATTATAAGTTAGTGGATAATCAACTAACATAAATTGTTGATCATCAACACTTAACTAGTTAGTGACTTTCTAGACAAGTTATAAGTGAAAGGATGGTGACACACCATGAAAGGGGAGATAACTCTCATAAAAACGAAGAAGAATCCAATGAAAGGACAACAACCAATAATATGGACAAACATCATCTTGTGAAAATGTAGAGTATGCCTAATATACAGAGGCATGGCCCTGAAAGAATAAATGCAAGAAGAAACATTCCCAATAATTCTCGACACAGATCCAAGACGCATGACAAAACCAAAGACTCATCTGAAGATTCCTCTAGTGAAGGAGCAAAAAGATTCAAGGAATCGTTTAGCAGTTTAACCAGTTCACATTCCTAGAAGACAAGAAATAAGAGGAAGCACTCCAAAGGGGGTGACCTTGAATAATTTAAGAAATTCAAGCCACCCACTTTTGATGGAGAAATAAAAAAGGGGGAAGAAGCAGAATCTCGGATACTTGGCCTGAAGAAGTATTTCAGAGTTCATAACTATAAAAAATTGAAAGCTCGAATAGCTATATTTAACTTAAATGGAAAGGCCTCTATCTCATGGGAGGACCTTAGAAATGTAAAAGGAATCTAGGATAAGGAGTTGTCTTGGGGTAAATTTGAGAAATAATTTAATAATAAGTACCTATTTGAGAGTTACTATGATGAAAAGACTTAGTTATATGAACTCAAACTAGGACAGATCATCATATATGAATACATCAACAAGTTTCTAGAACTAATGAGGTATGTACCCTACATAAAGGATGAAAAGATGAATATGCATTGATTCCTTAGTGGTTTTACTCAATCCCTCTGGAACATAATTGAATTTGATGAACCTAATACCTTGGAATATGTCATTCAGAAGGCTAGGAACTGTTATGAACAGCTCAACCACAAATCAGAACACCCCAAGGACTGGAAGAAGAAAATTAAGATGGGATTCAAAAGGAAGGGGGATAAACCCTCAAGGTTTAAGAATTATGGAAATATTTCTAGGAATAAATTTCCCACTAAAAGTGTGAATCAGTAGAAATTTCCATATCAAAGTGGAAATAAAACTTTTGAATTAGCCCTAAGACGGATTCAGAGTACACAGAAAGAATAATTGAAATGCTCGGGCTATGGAGAAGAGAATTTATTGAGGTATTTCCCTCGTAGGTAGCCAAATAGTAAGGGATTCTAAAACATCCAGTAGGCTACCATAGTTAATGATGTGGCTAGGAGTATTCCAAAAATTCATGTAGATTTGGACAATAGACAAGAAGACCACGAAACCTCAGTGGTGGAGATGGAAGGTATGGTTACCAACCATCTTATTTCTATTATGATTGACCTAGGTTGTAACTTTNAATAGAAATAAGATGGTTGGTAACCATCTTATTTCTATTATGATTGACCTAGGTTGTAACTTTAGTTATGTTTCCCCTAAAACTGTTAAGAAATGTAATATACAAAAAGTAAAACATTCTAAACCATGGTTGGTACAACTATCCATTGGGAGAAAAATAAAAGTAACAAAGGTCACACCAGCATGCCAATTCATCATGAATGGTTTGTATACCTAAGAAACATTAAACATACCTCTTCTAGGATCATATTGCATGATTATTGGCATGGATTGGTTGGCTTCCCACATAGCCAATTTGGAATTTTATAACAAAACATTAGAGTGTGAATATGAGTAAGGGAAGAGGAGGACCCTACAAGGAATTCAAAAACTTGTCTCAGTGAGACAAATATCATCCCTCCAAATGAAGAAGTATTGCAAGAAAGGACACCCTTTGTATTCAATACTAGTATCAAAATATGTTGAGGACCATAAAGAAAATCTATAAAAAAATTATGTATAGAGAGAATATAGAGATGTGTTTCCTAAAGAGGTATCATGTCTACCTCCAAGGGGAGACATTGATTTCTCAATAGAACTTTTCCTGGAGTAATACCAATGTATAGATCACCTTATAGGATGATTACCCCAGATATAGTTGAGCTCAAATTACAATTGAAGAAGATGATGGAAAAGGGTTATATTCGGAATAGTGTGTCCCCTTGGGGATCATCAACCCTGTTTGTGAAAAAGAAGGATTACCCACTCAGGTTGTTCATAGACTACAAACAAATTGACAAATTGACAATTAAGAATAAGTATCCCTTACTGATAATTGATGACTTATTCAGCCAGTTAAAGGGTGATACAATATTCTCCAAGATTTATTTGAGATATGGATACCATCAAGTCCAAATTAAAGATGAATACATCCACAAAACATCCTTTAGGACAAGGTATGGGCACTATGAATTTTTGGTGGTGCCATTTGGGCTTACCAATGCACCAACCACTTTCATGTGCTTGATGAATAGTGTACTCATCAAGTTCTTGGACATATTTTTTTTATTCTTCATGGATGATATCCTAATTTATTCAAGGAGAATGAAGAACATCTCAAGTTAATACTTCAAGTACTAAGAGAGCACAAGCTCTATGCAAATCTTAACAAGTGTGACTTCTTCCAAAAGAAAGTCAACTAATTAGGCCATGTTATCTCTAAGAAAGGGGTGGCAGTAGACATTGATAATATCAAATCCATTATGAATTGTCCTACACCAAAATATGTAACTGATATTATATCCTCTATGGGTCTAGAAAGATATTATAAGAGATTCATAAAAGGATTTTCTAATATTGGTCACCCAATCACCTCTCTACAAATAAAGGGAATTAAATTTATTTGGACAGTATAATGTGAGGAAAGTTTCCAGTAGCTGAAACACCTCTTGACCAATGCCCCAATGCTAAAAATTGTAGACCCAAACAAGGATTTCCTTGTGTGCATTGATGCCTACAAAGGACTCTAAGGAGTCCTCATTCAAGAGGGACATGTAATATGTTATGAATCTAGAAAATTTAATAAACATGAAATAAATTATGTGACCCATGACATGGAGTTAGATTAAATAGTGCATGATTTAAAAATGTGGAGGCATTACCTCCTAGGAAGAAAATTTATGCTCATGACAGACCATAGTAGGATGAGGTATTTATTTGACCAGCCCAAACTAAATTCTAGGCAAGATAGGTGGATGGCTCTCATGAGTGACTTTTATTTTGAGATCAAACACATTAAAGGGAAAGAAAATAAAGTAGTTGATTCCCTTAGTAGGAGTATGAAAGTAATCCACTTAGAAGTTGTAATCACCTATGAAACAAACCTCAAAGAAAGGCTTAAGAGTGCACAAGAAGTAGATGAGTTTTTCAAAATAGTAAAATCCCATTTAAAACAAGAGCCCACAAGGATGAAGTATGATGGTTATCAGTTGATGAGTGATGGCCTGCTAACTTACAAAGGAAGGTTGTATATACAAAATTGTGATGACTTGAATAGTTTCATCATCGATGAACTACATAAAATACCATATATTGGTCATCTTGGTTATCATAAAATGATCACAGGCACTAGGAAATGATTTTATTGGAAAAGAATGAAAAAGGACATAGTTTATTATTTGGATAAATGTTTGGAATGCCAATAGGTTAAGATAGAAAACAATCACCCAGAAGGGTTGTTGTATCCCCTGACTAATCCGAAGTGGAAATGAGAAACCATCTCCATGGATTTTATCACAGGACTACCCAAAACAACCAAACAAAATGATGCCATTATAGTAGTTGTGGACAAGTTGAGAAAGGCTTGATCCAAGTGGATATCGATGGCCACCCACCTGTTCCATGGTCTCGAAAAACAGTTTTTCATCTTGGCGGTTTTTTGGCAGTTTTTCAGGTTCCAAACTTCCAAGGACATTTTGAGGCCTTAAACAAAATTTTTTGGGGATTTGGGGCCCAAGTGACTACCAAAGGCACTAACTTGGGCCAGCAGAAAATTGTTCTTCTTGGTTAGACCTTTCCAATGGTGTATCGAGCGCCCCAAATGAAGATTGTATGAAAAATGTACGCCCCCAGGAAGTTGATGTATCAACTACCCCCATCGGGGCCCGCAAACATTTTGGATTTTCATCTTCCGGGGTTAGGGTTTTGGATTTTAATTATGTTAAAAAGGCCTTTGGAGCCTAATTGTAACAAGAATCTTCTTGTGAATGCGAGTAGCCATCACATCTCTTCTCAGAGATAAGATGCCACCATTCTAGCGAGTCTTTCACTCTATATTTTTACAGTCTCGGTACATTTCATTCATTAATAGAAATCGTGTATTACTGTATTTCTTTGTTTCTGGAAATATTTATGTCTATTTCATTGTAGTATCTTTCCTTTCATTTTATTCTCAAAAATAATCTAGATCAGTGGTATCAAAGGAGGTTGCTCTTGATCTTTTTTCACTGCATGTTCCCAATGAGGTTCGATTATAGCAAGTTGGGTCTCGAGTTTGTCTCTCTTGAGGAAAATCAATCTCGCATGCCCAAGAAACCCTCCATAGTGAAAGAAAAGAAAAATGACAGAGCAAAAGATTCTATTCATATGTTTCTTTTTCAAGCTCTCACACGACAGAGAGACGAAATGATGGAGAATTTTTCCCACATCCTTCAATGCCTGACGATAGCATCATGCAAATATTCATCAAGAGGCCACTTTGGATGAACCTCATCTTTCAAGGTACAGGTCAATTTTGATATTCCTATATTTGAAGGTCAAATAGATGTGGATGCTCTAGACAAATGGTTAAATATGTTAGAAGGTTATTTCTCTATTCACATTTTTTCCGATAGATAAAATATCATCTTCGCGCTCCTTAAGGCTCTCCCCCATGTCAAACATTGGTGGGAAACTTACTGGGAGAAAAGTTCCACAGAGGATTCTAGAATATATGGGGCCAAGCCCACTTGGGATTTTTTTGTGGATGCGGTGAAGGAACAGTATTACCTTGTTGGCAACTATGAGGACCAGTATATGAGATGGACCACACTGCGACAAGAAAGGGGCCAAGAAGTTCAGGAGTTCACCAATACCTTTCATACATTGCATACCAAGATGGGTATCAAGGAATCCAAATGAAATTTGGTTCTAAAATACCATGGGGCTCTACACAGATACATCCAAAATGAAATGGAGTTTTTGGACATCTCATCACTCAATTCTTATTATCGATATGTTGTTAAAATCAAGTAGAAATTTAAGCACCAGAACAACGGTAATTTGGGCCTGCAAATCTGGAACAAAGAAAGTATGAGAAAGAAGTCCCTAACAAACAACTTCCTGAAAACCATTCCAAGCCAGAGGAAAAGAAGGGTCATGGAAATACAAAGAAGCACACCAAAAAATGGTACGATTTCCACAAAATTCCCTGGCACAACACCAATGAATGTCACTCAAAATAGTCATTGGTGGTCGAGATCAAAGAAAAGGAGCCAAACCCTGATTCATAATGTGATTCAAAAAATACTGACAGAAGATAGATCATCGATGCATACCCCATTGTTATTGTTGCAACCACATCAATTCAACTAAGAGAACCAACAGATCCTGAAGAGGGGGAGAAAATTTTTCATTCATATATGTGGGTGAAGGTGACCCCACTGCATTTTATTGTTGATAGCAGAAGCCAAAATAACCTCATCTCAACAGAGGTCATCAAACAGTTGGGATTGTTGAAAACACCACACCCGCAACCATACAACATCGAGTGGCTTTGCCAAGTTTGATACCTTCATGTCAGCTAGCATTGTTGATTGTCATACAACATCTAGCCCTTCAAGCATGAGGTATTATGTGATGTTATCTTGGGCCAACCATATATGTGGAAGCACCATGTTGTTTATGAGTCTTGACCCCATAGTGTCATTATTACTTTGGGGGGTCATCTCTACAGGATACTAGATGTAGTTCCAACTACTGTCCCACCTAAACAATTCCGCAAGGTAGTATCTCATACTACAAAAATCATCTTCTTCACAATCTGTTCAAAAGGTGAACAAAAGGATATTGCAAGCACTACAACCTCGGCCCAAGCACCTTCTATCCAACAGAAGAAGGTCAAAAAGGTTGCAACAAAGTGCAAATATTTCTTCCACACACAGTCATAGCATGCATCCAGACTGGTTAAAAAGGTCCAACCCTTCCACCCACAAGTTTGTGATAGCCTTCAAAAAATTAAGAAACATAACTTCTCCAGCAAGGCAAGTAGTTCACCGAGATTCATATTCAGCAAATGCTTCGCTCTCTCCCCCAGGAACTCAATGAAATGGACACCATTTCTTCCTAAGGAGGAAGGATTGATCCAAGTGGATATCGATGATGACCCACCTCTTCCACGGGATTGAAAAACAGTTTTCCATCTTGGCAGTTTTTCGACAGTTTTTTGGGTTCCAAACTTCTGAGGAAGTTTTGAGGCCTTAAATGACATTTTTTGGGGGTTTTGGGCCCAGGTGTCTACCAAAGGCACTTACCTGGGCTAGTTGAAAATCGTTCTTCTCAGTTAGATCTTTCCAATAGAGTATCGAGCACCCCAAACAAAGATCATATGCAAAAGTTACACCCTCAGGAAGTTGACGTATCAACTACCCCCATTGGGGCCCGCAAACCTTTTGGCTTTTCATCTTCCGAGGTTAGGGTTTTGGATTTTAATTATGTTAAAAATGCCTTTGGAGCCTCATTGTAAAAATCATCTTCTTCCAAATGCGAGTAGCCATCGCATCTCTTCACAGAGATAAGTTTCCACCATTCTAACGAGTATTTCACTCTGTATTTTTACAGTCTCTGTACATTTATTTCAATAATAGAAGTCATGTATTACTGTATTTATCTGTTTCTAGCAATATTTCTATGTATTTCATTATAGTATCTATGATTTCATTTTGTTCTCAAAAATAATCTGGATCAGTGGTATCAGAGCAGGTTGCTTTTGATCATTTTTCAATGCATGTCCCCGACGAGGTCCGAGTATAGAAATTTGGGTCTCGATCTTGTCTCTCTTGAGGAAAATCACTCTTGCATTCCCAAGAAACCCTCCATGGAGGAAGAAAAGAAAAACAATGGAGCAAGATATTCTATCCATCTGTTTCTTGAGAAAGCTCTCACGCAACAGTGAGATGAAATGATGGAGAATTTTTCCCACATCCTTCAATGCCTAACGATAGCATCAGGTGCATCTTCATCAAGCGACCACTTTGGAGGCACCTCGCCTTTCAAGGTACATGTCAATTTTTATATTCCTATTTTTGAAGGTCAGATAGATGCGACTGTCCTAGAAAAATGGTTAAATATGTTAGAAGGTTATTTCTCTTTTCACAATTTTTCCGACAGAGAAAAGATCATCTTCGTGCTTGTTAAGGCTCTCCCACATGTCAAACATTGGTGGGAAAATTATTGGGAGAAATGTTCCACGAGGAGTCTATAATATATGAGGTCGAGCCCACTTGGGATGTTTTTGTGGATGCGGTGAAGGAATAGTATTACCCTGTTGGAAACTATGAGGACCAGTATATGAGATGGACCACACTGTGGCAAGAAAGGGGCCAAGCAGTTATGGAGTTCACTAATACCTTTCATACCTTGCACACCAAGTTGGGTATCAAGGACTTCGAACGACATTTGGTTATAAAATATCATGGGGCTCTACATAGATACATCCAAACTGAAGTAGATTTTTTGGACATTTCATCACTTGGTTTTTCTTATCGATATGCTATTAAAATGAAGCAGAAATTTAAGCACAAGAAAAAATGGTATTTTGGGTCTGCAAATCCGCAACAACAAAAGTATGAGAAAGACATCCCTAATAAACAAATTCCTGAAAACCAGTTCAAGCCACAGGAAAAGAAGGGTCATGGAAAGATGAAGGACACTGGAAAATGGTGCAATTTCCACAAACTCCCCTGGCACAACACCGATGAATGTCACTCAAAACAGTCATTGGTGGCTGAGATCAAAGAAAAGGAGCAGAACCCTGAATTGGAATCTGATTTAGAAAATACTAACAGAAGACAGATCATTGATGCAAACCCCATTTCTATTGTCACGACTGCATCAATTCAACCAGAAGAACCAACATATCCTGGAGAGGGGGAGCAAATTTTTCATTCATGGATGTGGGTGAAGGGGACACCACTGCATTTTATTTTTGATAACAGAACCCATAAGAACCTCATCTCAAAAAAGGTCATCAAACACTTGGGATTGTCGAAAACACCACACCCACAACCATACAACATCGGGTGGCTTCTCCAGGAATGAGATCTTCCTATCAGCTAGTAGTGTTGAATGCCATACGACATCCATCCCTTCAAGCATGAAGTATTATGTGATTTTTCCCCACTAGATGTATCTAATGTTCTCTTGGGCCATCCAAGCACCATGTTGTTTATGAGTCTTGACCCCGTAGTGTCATTATTACTTTGGGGGGAATATCTATAGGATACTAGAGGTAGTTCCGACTACTGTCCCACCTAAAAAATTCCTCAAGATAGTATCTCATACTACAAAATTCATCTTCTTCACAATTTGTTCAAAAAGTGAACAAAAGGATATTGCAACCACTACAACATTGGCCCAAGCACCTTCTATCCAACAGAAGCAGGTCGACAAGTTTGCAACAAAGAACAAAGATTCCTTCTGCACATAGTCATCTCATGTAGCCAGATTGTTTAGAAACATCCAACCCTTCTAACCCCAGTTTCGTGACAGCCTTCAACAAGTTAAGAAACACAACTTATCCAACAAGGCAAACAACTCACCAAGATTCAGATTCAGTGAATGCTTCGCTCTCTCCCCAGGGAACTCAACACAATGGATACCATTGCTTCCTAAGGAGGGAGGATTGATCTAGGTGGATATCAGTGGCCACCCACATATTCCAAGGGATCGAAAAACAATTTTCCATCTTGGCAGTTTTTCGATAGTTTTTCGGGTTCCAAACTTCCGAGGATGTTTTGAGGCCCTAAATGACTTTTTTTGGGGATTTGTGGCCTAGGTGATAGCCAAAGGAACTTACTTGGTCCAGTCAAAAATTTTTCTTCTCGGTTAGACCTTTCCAACGGTGTATCAAGCACCCCAAATGAAGATCATATGCAAAAGTTACACCCCCAGGAAGTTGACGTATCAACTAACCCCATCAGGGCCCGAAAACATTTTGGCTTTTCATCTTCCGAGGCTAGGGTTTTGGATTTTAATTATGTTCAAAAGGCCTTTGGAGCCTCATTGTAACAATCATATTCTTGTTAATGCGAGTATTCGTCACATCTCTTCTCATATTTAGGCTGCCACCATTCTGGCGAGTCTTTCACTTTGTATTTTTACAATCTCTGTACATTTCTTTCATCAATAGAAATTGTGTGTTACTTTATTTCTCTATTTATGGAAATATTTTTGTATTTCATTGTAGTATCTTTGCTTTCATTTCATTCTCAAAAATAATCTGGATCAAGGATACTCACTTTATTCCTATAAAGTCCACTTGCAAGGTAATATATATTTCCAATATCGTCATGAAATAAATATTTAGGCTACATGGGATGCCTAGGGAAATAATGTCTGATAGGGATGCAAAATTCACTTTAGAATTTTGGAAATCTTTGTTTACTAGTTGGGGAACAAAATTGTTTCTTAGTACAACCTATAACCCTAAAACTCATGGGAAAACAAAGGGGGTAAACTGAGTGTTGGAACATATGTTAAGGATGCATGTAATAAATCAACCCAAGAAATGGGAAGAATACCTACCCTTGGTATAATTTTCCTACAACAATGGTTACCCAGAATCCTTGAAAATGAGTCCTTTTGAGGCTCTCTATGGCAGAAAATGCAATATCCCAATCAGCTAGGATAATCTAGTGGATAGAATTACACTTGGGATGGATAGGTTAATGGAGCTAGGACAACAAGTGACTTAAAAAATGAAAAATATGAAAGTGGCCTAGGACAAGCAGAAGAGCTATGCATACAACAAAATAAGTCATAAAGAATTCAAAGTAGGAGATCATGTGTATCTCTGAATTAAACCAAAAATAATTTCCTTAAGAATGAGAACATGTGACAAGTTGGTGCCCAAATTTTATGGACCTTTTGAAATTATAGACAAAGTGGGGCTTATAGATTATATATTAGCCTTTCCACCCACAATGAAGGCACATTATGTTTTTCATGTTTCCTTCTTAAATATATATATATACATGATTATGCTCACATAATTGACTGATATGTGATCTAGGTGGAGCCAAAGGGATATTTATCTCCAAAACCACAGTGTATCCTAGATAGGAGAGAGATCCCTCTCAAGAATAGAACCATAGCACAGTTCAAGGTGCAATGGAAACACTTTGATCCCAATGAAGCAACTTGGGAAATGGAGGATGCCATGAAACTGGCATACCCTTTTTTGTTCATTGTTGTATATAGAGTTTTTGTGGAAGATAGAAAACTGAGGGCGATGTTCCTTTAAG
>JASDQU011404708.1:13094-37821 GCA_032191745.1 Picea mariana
GGTCATGATAATACTTATATTTACATACTGGGGGAAATATAAGTATTATCATGACCGAACTATAAATAGTTCTATTATGTGACCATTGACAATGAAACCTTGATGAATTTTGTAATGTTCATGTTGATTTTTAATCCAATAGAGAAATGTTAAACCACTACTGAAGGGATGTCCTTCACATGTTACAATGTCATGAGAGGAATGGTGAAAGAGGGAGGAAATTACTGATTGAGATGATGCTTCCAGGAAATACTTTATCTAATTAAAATAGTGGAAACATGAACTATCCTCAGCCATGAAAAATAATTATCACTCAATCTAGTAGTTGGAATAGTACCCTTGGAAGGTTAAGGAAGGATGGGCAGAGTACCATCAAGAAAATTATGGCATGACCCATGAGGTCATGTGGGAGAAGACACTAAAGGAAGGGCATAGGGATAGAAAGAATACACATGGTTGGGTAAATTCTGGAGTGTTGGTGATAGACAAAGAGAAGCCTCTAGTTCGTGTAACAAGGAAAGGGACAATTAGCAGGCACTTCCTAAAAATCTTGCAGAAATGCCTACAATTGGGTGGAGATCAAATCACCCTTCAGTAGTGGCCAACATATCTCAATTATGTATATAAGTAACTCATTTTCTTATGTGTATTGATTTAAATGCTCTATGGTTGAGTGAACAATATGACGTTTTTGGATATGAATACATGATATGTGAGTTTGAATGTGTAATTTTGGAAGTGTCATGTGTTTGTATAGAACGTTTATTTTCCTGAGAAATCATGGATTTTTATTTTAGCTAGTATCTCTCTATAATGAACTAGTAACAAGGATATGTTTATGAAAATCCTGTGTGAATGGTAAATAGAGAATGAACATGTACAATTATTTGAGCAAGTAAATAACCCAAATATCAGCTATAACCTAAGTGGAAAAATTCCCATGCATATTGTATATATTGTTATAACCTTCCTCATATATATATAGTGATGTTGGGAAGCTCGAAATTTATAAGTCTTTCAGAAACGGGAAGATACAGAGAGACCTCGGGAAATCCATGGAGTGCCTTGGACAAGAACAAGTATCTTTGAGACTCATTAATAATTGTAAAGGACTTAAAGAATTACTTTCATGAAAGTGAATAAGTATTTATTTAGTTGTTAAGCTAGTGGAAAACCCTAATTCAATTTGGAGGATCATGGCCATTGATTTGGCACATTGGTTAAATCTGGGCCCTTTATCAAAATGAGGGTGAGACTTGATCTCAACCATTGATCTAGTGGAACAAAGAGATCCTAACCCTCCATTGGAGTTGGATATGAATCCCATGGAGTATGAACTCTAAAACCAATGAGGTACATTGAACTATCATAGGGTGTCTGTGGAATATTATGGACCATTGGATTCCATCGTGGTGGACATAAATGGATTCCAAGGACACTCATGACCCTATGTCATCACATTCGTTGGGTTTGTCTCAGTGATTAGATCTTGGAAATATATTATGAGGGAAAGTATTATTGAATCCTTACGGTCAAAGTGGTTTTGGATGTCGAAGTAGAAGTGTTTTGAAAGGGGAATTCCAAGGAATGATCTAGACCATCCATCCGGAATAGCCCATGATAAACCTCCACCGTCGATCCATGTGGGTCTCGTTTAAACAAGATTTAGAGATGAGGTGTTGTCAATGTGATGTATAAAATTGATAAGGACTACCAGTGTGCCCATAGGATAACACGTGTCAACCTGTGATTGAAGGAAGATCCAAGGGGGAGTCCCTGTTGCGTTGTACCATGGGGAAGATGTCATCAAATATGAACTGTTTGATCCACGAGATAAAGAAATGTTGATTTTCCTTTGGAGGAGGTTGTTTGGAGTGATGTATAGATCAAGAAAGAATTGACTCTTATGGGAGTACTCCAAGTCTAGATATATTCCATTGATCGGAGGGTGACTACGAGGAATGTTAGTCGTTGATTGGTCGTGAGACTTACCATTTACTAGGAAAGTTTTTTAACAAAGGGAAGTGATGTCATACTGATGAAGGAGCTAGCCTAGTGGTTAGCATGTCATGGGTAGGACAAGTGTCATCACATGAATGGTATTCCGATTACATCTGTGACGATGTGTATGCCATGTCAATTACACGTGGAGGTCCATGTGTCAAACAATGGTTATGCCACATGTTGGGGTCTTTTGACATAGTGACAGAATAACCATGACACAATGTGAGTGCCACATGTCTTGCTAGCATGTATTGGGGGTGACAAGCATCGCCCTAGGAGTGGCCCTATATTGAGGGTTGTACGATATGGGGGCTCGAAAAACCATATATACCCTCCTAAATCATGGCCATTATATCTAGGAGAAGAGATCCTAACCATGCTTCGCAATGAGGATTTTGGAATGAATTTGTGGAGAAACACTCCAAAAGTGGAGCTCCAAGAAGAATATCTAATCATTGATATGTTGGGGACAAAGGAGCTCCAAGGGGAGATCCTAACCCTCCATCACAATGAGCTTTTAGAATGGTTCGTGGTGATACACTCCAAGGGAGGAGCATCGAGATGAGGTTTTGACCATTGATGTGTCAGGACAGAAGAAGCTCCAAAAGGAGATATGTGTTGTCCCTCATGAAGTGTTATTTGGAGTGGAATTTTCCAACAACAATCTGATGGGGAAGCTTTGATATGTATTCTATACTATCGATCTACCAAGATCCGAGGGACCCCACAGTCGACATCAACCATCGAGTTTAAGTTGAAATTTTAAGCATGTGATGTGGATAGTGCCACGTGTCATGATGCAAGTAGTGCCACATGTTGAGCATAGAATAAGCCATGTGGCATGGTGATTTATCACCTATATGTAAGTTTATGTGGAAAATATTAATGCCACATGTCTGGTGGTGATAGTGTCATGTGTCCTGCAAGGATGGTTTCATGTGTCAAGAATTTGAGGCATAGCCGAAGTGCTTCAACAAAATCCTATCCGTCTATCATCAAGTTTTTGGAACTGTCTAATCTAGGTGAGGAGGGATTTATTTGGACTCGGTTTTTAGAGGGTGCATAGTAAATGGTCATGGGAACACTTTGATGGGAGGATCCCAATAGTAATGGAAGGAGACAACCAATGTCTGATAAAAGTTGTTTGATATGTGTCATGTTTGCGTCGTGAAGCACAACACATTAACTAGGAAAAACACATCAGTAACACACAGGAGGACCATGTAATAGCGTACCATGTGGATGACACATGGAAGTGAGGTGGATATGACTTTCAGAGACCGTAACTTCTTATCGAGAGCTCTGTTTGGAGAAAAATTACAATTATTGGAAAGCTCTTGATGAGCAGAAGACAATAGTGCCATCGAAAGGAAGTTTTGAGTTGGTTAAGAGGAATGAAATTTTAATACCCCATTCCATTAAAATATACATAGGGGGTTGGGTGTGTTAATACCTTGGCACAAGAAAATTTAAAGGGATCAATCTTTGAGCTAATGATATTTTTCCTCGATTTGCACGCTATATTATTTGGACTTCTGATCTGGATTATTTTCGGCACGAAATGAGAGTGGAGATATAATAAAGAAATATAAAGAGATATATCAGATATCCAACAATATAACATAAATGTATCAAAGATGCAACCATAAACACAGAGATACATTAATACACAATTTTCTATTAATGAGCGAAAATGTACAAAGATTGTAAAATACAGAGTGAAAGACTAGTTAGAATGGTGGCAGCTTATCTCTGAGAAGAGATGTGATGGCTACTCGCATCTGTGAAAACATGATTATTACAATGAGGTTCTAAAGTCCTTTTTAACATAGGAAAATCCAAAACGCTAACCCCGAAATATGAAAATCCAAAAGGTTTGTAGGCCCCGATGGAGGTAGTTGATACATCAACTTCCCGGGGGTGTAACTTTTGCATATGATCTCTAATTAGGGCGTTCGATACACCGTTAGAAAGATATATCCGAGGAATACAACTTTTTTGTGAGCAACATTGAAATTTGTTCATCTTTGAACTTCATTCCATGTTTCTGCCCGTTTTCCCAAAAAATGTTGTTTAGGGCCTCAAAACAGCTCCGGAAGTTCAGGACTCGAAAAACTTCTAAAACTAGTAAATTACCAAAATTGCCAGAAAACTATTTTGAGCCAGTTGGAAAAGGTGGGTGGCCACCAATATCCACCTGGATCAATCCTTCCTCCTTATAAAGAAATGGTCTCCATTGCGTTGAGTGCCCGGGGGAGAGGAAAAAGCGTTTGTTGAATCTGAATCTTGGTGAGCTGCTTGTCTTGCTAGAGACGTTGCACTGCTCAGTTTGTGGAAGTCTGTCACGAACCTGTTTAGGCTGAGGTTGTTCAAAAAGTTGAGATACATGAGATGAATGTATGTAGAAGGAAACTTTGCGCTTTTTTGCAACCTTGTCGACCTGCTTCTGTTGGATAGAAGGTGCTTGGGCCGAGGTTGTAGTGGTTGCAGTATCCTTTTGTTCACCTTTTGAAGAGATTATGAAAAAGCTAAATTTTGTAGTATGAGATACTAACTTGCAACACTTTTTAGGTGAGACAATAGTCGGAATTACCTCTAGCATTCTGTAGAGATGACCCCCCAAAGTAGCAATGACACTACGGGGTCGAGACTTATAAATAGCATGGCGCTTCCATATATATGGTTGGCCCAAAAGAACATCACAAAAATCCAGTGGGGAAACATCACATAATACCTCATCCCTGAAGGGTTGGATGTCGTATAATAATCAACACTATTGGATGACACAGATATCTCGTCCTTGGAGAAGCCACCCAATGTTGTATGGATGTGGGTGTGGTGTTGTCGAAAATCCCAATTGTTTGATGACATCGGCTGAGATGAGGTTCTTTTGGCTTCTGCTATCAACAATAAAATGAAGTGGGGTCCCCTTGACCCACATCTGTGACTGAAAAGGTGCTCCCCCTCTTCAGGATCTATTGGTTCTTCTGGTTGAATTGTTGCAGTCGCGACAAAAGAAGTGGGGTTTGCGTTGATGATATGTCTTTTACCAGTATTTTCAGAATCAAATTTTGAATCAGGGTTCGGCTCCTTGTCTTTGATCTCGACCACCAATGACTATTTTGAGTGACATTCATCGGTGTTGTGCCAGGGGATTTTGTGGAAATCACACCATTTTCCAGTGTCCTTCTCCCTCTTTCTATGACCCTTCTTTTCATGTGGTTGGACTGGCTTTAAGGAGACTGTTTGTTAGGGCCATCTTTATCATACTTTGGTTGTTGCAGATTTGCAGATCTGAACTCCCATTTGTTCTGGTGCTTAAACTTCTGCTCGATTTTAACAACATATCGATAAGAATAATTGAGTGATGAGATGTCCAGAAAATCCATTTCATTTTGGATGTATCTATGTAGATCCCCGTAGTATTTTAGAACCAAATGTCATTCAGAGTCCTTGATACCCAACTTGGTGCACAAAGTATGGAAGGTATTGGTGAACTTTGGAACTACTTGGCCCCTCTCTTGCCACAGTGTGGTCCATCTCATGTACTAGTCCTCATAGTTTCCAACAGGGTAATGTTGTTCCTTTACCGCATCCACACAAAAATCCCAAGTGGGATCGACCCCATATATTCCAGAATCCTCCATCAAACTTTGCTCCTAGTAAGTTTCCCACCAATGTTAGACATGGAGGGGAGCTTTAAGGAGTGCAAAGGTGATATTTTATCTGTTAGAACAATTGTGAATAGAGAAATAACCTTCTAGCAGATTTAACCATTTGTCTAGGGCTTATGCATCTATCTATCCTTCAAATATAGGAATATCAAAATTGACTTGTACCTTGAAAGGAGAGGTGCCTCCAAAGTGTCTACTTGATGAAGATTCACCTTATACTATCGACAGATGTTGAAGGATGTGGGAAAAATTCTCCATCATTTCGTCCCTCTATCGCGTGAGAGCTTGATCAAGCAATAGAATAATAGAATATTATGCTCCGTTGTTTTTATTTTCTTCCACCAATGAGGGTTCCTTGGGTGTGCGAGAGATATTGTCCTCAATAGAGACAAGCTTGAGACCCAACTTTCTATATTCATACTTTTTCGGGGACATGCACTGAAAATGATCAAGAGCATCCTGCTTTGATACCACTGATCTAGATTATTTTCGGCATGAAATGAGAGTGGAGATATAATAAAGAAATATACAGAGATATATAAGATATCCAACAATATAACATAAATGTATCAGAGATGCAACCATAAACACATAGATATAGTAATACGCAATTTTCTATTAATGAGCGAAAATGTACAAAGATTGTAAAATACAGAGTGAAATACTGGCTAGAATGGTGGCAACTTATCTCTGAGAGGAGACGTCATGGCTACTCGCATCCATGAGAAAATGATTATTACAATGAGGCTCTAAGGGCCTTTTTAACATAAGGAAAATCCAAAACCCTAACCCCAGAAGATGAAAATCCAAAAGGTTTGCGGGCCCCGATGGAGGTAGTTAATACGTCAACTTCTCAGGGGCATAACTTTTGCATATGATCTCTGTTTGGGGTGCTCGATACATCGTTATAGATGTCTATCTGAGGAATACAACTTTTGTCGGAGAAACATCGAACATTGTTCCATGTTGCTCCCCGTTTTCCCAAAAACACCGTTTAGGGCCTCAAAACGGCTCTGGAAGTTCAGGACCCGAAAAACTGTTAAAAATAGTAAATTACCAAAATTGCCAAAAAATTGTTTTGAGCCAGTTGGAAAAGGTGGGTGGCCACCGATATCCACCTAGATCACCTTCACCAAAGTTTCAAGCATTTTATCACTCAAGATAAACCAAATTTCCCTTCAAATGATTTTATGTAGAGGAGACAAATAACTGCTTCTAGTGGGAACAAGTCCTCTGGGATATGACTATGCAGTTTTTCAAATCTCACATTGAACTCCTTCATTGTCTCATTCTCCTTCTTATTAATTTGATTGAACTGAGTTAGTAGCATTATGTTTTCTTTGTTTGTTTTCCATCTACTTTTGAACAACTTAACAAAAGCTTCATAGGATTCCAAATGATTGTCAATTAATCCTCTAAACCACCTCTGGGCATCTTCAGTAAGAGACATGGATAATAGCCTCATCACAATATCTTCATGTTCCACACCATCATTCATCAAGGCCACACCCATTGCATACAAGTGATATTTTGGTGTAACAACGTCATTCCCAGTGAACTTTGGCAGCCATTTATGAGACTCTTTGGGCATGGTATTGGGATACTTTGCAATGGTTTCCAAGTTCAATGGTTTGAAAAAATCATTATCCCAAGAACGAGACATTGTCGTGAGGGGAAGGAAACCTTGGAACAAGGTTTAGACAATGGGAGAGTTATGAGGATGATTTCTTCGGTAAACCATTGAATGTTTGAATCTTCCCAAGGGAAGGGTTGATGGATTATGGGATGGTGGAGTCGCTACATCAGATTTATGAAAGGTTCATCAAGAAAGGAAAGGGAAATTCCCTCATATGAATTCGTGAAACAAGTTATGGGTAAAGGATTTGGGATGAAAGCTTGTCAAAGTATCATTATGGCTCAAAAGAGGATTCAAAATCCTCCTCAACAATGATGCCAAAATATTATTACAAAGATTTTAGCTTAGGAAAATTCCAACCCAAACCACAAAGGTGAGACAACTATAGCAGTACCTACCCACTATCACCTTAGAGAGAAACTCCCCTTGCTTTAGTGATGATGCAATCACCACAAGGGGGGAATCCCAATGACCCTAGGGGATTGATATGGAAAGTGAGATGATGATGAATGAGAAACCATATAGGTCAAGTTTGGATATGAATAAAGGCTTGATAATGAGTCTTGTAAAAAGGTTAATGGTTTCCAAGTGTTGGATACATGCAAAACAATGCTAGCCATTCTTGGAACAAGACGAAATATGATAAAAAAATCATTTCATCAAGGGGAATCAACAAAGAATCATTTTTATCCCAAATTGAAGCAGTATAGAAATATATAGATCAGAAATGAAAGATGTTAATAGCTACAAATTTAACTATCCAAAACCTAATGCAAGACATCATAAATAAAGTTAGCAATGACTAGTCAAACTTCTAATGATTAAAGAAATAGTTTGGTGGTGATTAGGGAGATGTTTTTTTATGTTATCAGCAATTTTTTGTAACGGCCTAATGTCTGTAGCAAACAATTTCTGAAGCATCAAATTCTATCCACCAAAATCAACAAACAATACACCCAAAAGATAGTCAATAACAAGTAGTTTAATGATGTCATCTTGCAAGTGAACTTTAGTGGTAGAATAGTGAGAAATAGATGAAGAAACGATGATTTTGCAGCATCCCTAATGGATGTATCATTAATTTGTAACAACAAAGAGAATTACTAGGCCAATAAAGACAACCCTAGGGCACGAGAAGGATTATAGCATGTAGAATCAAATCCAACTTAGACAATTGCAATATCTCAATATTTCACGTATACCAATGCAACAATATTATATCTCCAAAGCAACTATATTAGTGCCTTATTAATTGTTTTAATGGAGTCTCTTGAGTAAGATCTAGGCTTTGTTAGTTATCTAGGGGTGTAAGCCCTTTTACTCCCTAGAGCGAACAAAACCTATCAAGTTAAATCTACAAGGGTGTAAGCCCTTTTACTCCTTGTAGAAACCTTTCCAAAGTAGCTTATTCAATAACAACAAAGTAGATCTTGATGGAGGGTGTATTCCCTTATACTCCTCTTATAGATTAGACAAATTTAGCTTGAAACAAGAAGAAAAGAACACAATAAATGCAGAAATTCCTTACCAATTCCAAGAAAAGCATGAAGAAACCCTTCCTTATCAATAATATTCCACCAACATATCAAGAATAAAGAATACAAGAGATAGGGCCTTTATTGTATTCGCCAAAAGATAATAAAAATCATCCACAATGCACCAAGGGAGAGAGATAGAGAAAAATTCCCAAATAGGGCAAAAATTTCAGCCAATGTTATGTAATTCCCAAATGAGAGTTATGTTCAAATGAAATGAAAGTGGCCTTTATTTATATAAGATTACTAAAAACCAATTTGTCCACTTTTCCAAAAGTCAACATAAAACTAGAGAGGTTGACCCTCCCTTTTTGTCCTTTACAACTTAAAATTACAAATACATAAAGTAACTTTCCCTTTTAAGGGTGACATCATGCCCTAAAGGGTGATGTTAGGCCTCCTAAAGAGATAGTAATCTCTTTGGTGAAGGTCGTTGGGCCTCCAAAGTCCATTTGCACTACCACCAAGTTCTCTATTGCATTCCAAGTGTCTCTCTCTCCATCAAACCATGTCACATCACCATAAACCATGAGAACCCCATCAAAATCCCTAATCCCATGTGACATATAGGTCATAGAAGATTATGTTTTAGGCCTTCCAAGGCCAATGTTGAGATGCAATGGGATAGTATGTAATCATATCATGGTTTTCAAGTGCCTCCAAAGGAAACATTCATCCTCCCAAACGTCCAATGGGAGGGGGTGCACCATCCAACATGTGGTATTCATGCCCAAATGAAGGTACAAACAACCTTGTGCTTCCATGATCAAGATTTCACCTTGCAAGGTCTTGCAAAGACAAACAATTACACCCTCCAAGGGTCCACAAGTCACAAGTATCATTCCAAGTAATCCATATCTAATAAAAGAACCACCCAAACATGTGCATCAAATCCCCCCTTTTCGAATTTAACAAATTCTCAAATACCTTATACAAGTTGCAAAATTTAAGTATGGGAGGGTTGTCATGGTTCCCTATTGGGTAGATCATTCCCCTAGTCAAGTAGTGTAAGACCCTCTCTAAGTCATGTAAAATAGTATGAGGTGTATGGGGTTGTAACTTTTGAGAATGGGGTTTCTTGACATACAAGGGCTCATATTGTCTCATTTATGGGTGCCTCTGTAGAGGATGCACTTTCTCTTGAGTTACCAACTATTTGCATGCCACCTTTTTCCAAACCCCTTTTTTCCATCTTTTCAATCCCTACTTTCATTTATAATTTTCAAATTTTAGGGTCCCCTTTAAGGGTTTCCAATATTTAGCATTACTTTTGGGATTGGGGCAAGCACTGAGTAGGTAGAGCTCAAGTTGGACTGGATTTTGATGGTCCTCATTTTTTGTGTTCACTTTATTTTCAACATTGGTTTGTTATTATATTATAGAAGTTGCAATCTACCTCCGGGCCTTCATCCCCTTCTTCCCATGAAATAAAGTACAAGCCCTTCTTGGGTCAATATGCCTGAAAACCCAAAAGAAGAGGAAAGTAAAGGGAAGATGTAATGGAAAGTGATGAGTATGTGTAGGAATGGTATCACGTCCCATCAAGGATACCACCTAGTAGAAACCCTTTTCCCAAGGGTGACCACTTACTAGGAAAACATGCCAACTACTAAGGTGAAAAGAGGCAAAAGGCATAATTTCCAAGAAAAAAAATTTAAAATCAAGAAAGGAACATTTGCAACATGTTCAAATGCTTCATTTATTAGAATGAAAATTACCACAACACCAGACTTGTTACCTCATGGAACAAGGCATGGTGTTCTTTGTGAACCAAGCTGGTGTGGTGGAAAATGATGTCATCAATCAAATGGTGACATGTGGTAAGATAGGGGCCTTTTCCTACTCATTTTTCTCTCAGTGATCCATGTATGCAACCTGAGGTCCTTGAGACATCATCTCCTTAGTTATCCCTAGCATGGGGGGATAACATGTTTTAATTGACTCATCTCAAGTCAAGTCAAGTTGAATTGAAATCAAGTTGACTTCATCAACAACAATGTTGTTGCATCCAGTCGAGTCAAATTTCCCTAATAACTTGTATAGGGTTCCAATATGAACTCCTTTCATTAATAATGTCACATCTCTAACCATATTGCACATATCCTTTTGAAATAGAGTATGCACTCTTGCATCACTCATCTTATTGATAAGATATCAATTTTCTTTCTAAACCTAGAATATGTAGCACACCTCGAAGGGTTCTACTCTTCCCATCTTGCAGAATCAGTTGAAATGTTCCCCATCCGACAATTTTGGTTGTTGAGTCATCCCCCAAGAAAAAATATCCTCCTTCTTATCATTCATATTCACAGAACCATTCTCTATGTGGTATCATATGATATGATTCTCCTAAGTTGATCAACCAAACATATTGATTTGTCTGTGTACTGGTCGATATACACATTGCCTCCTTTATCTAGAGGAGTCTTTCTCTCAGTTGATTTATTCTCATCAAATCATTTACTAACTTCCATTTCCTTCGAATTGCATTCACTTTTGTAATGCCTAGATTTACCACATTTCAAGCATTTTCTCGTCAACTAAACTAGGGATTTAGATCTACCCTTCAACTTATACTTTCTACTAAACAATTTTCCTCTATCTCTATCAATTGATCGACCTCTCACCACTAATTCATCTTTGGTCAATCCCTCCATGTTCTTCATTCTCATTTATTCTGATAGTATAGATGCAACCACATCTTCTAGTGATAATGTGAGTGAATTAATCCCTATATCCAGGACTGAGTTATCTCATGAGTCTGGAAAAGAACATGATAGGCTAATACATTTCTCCTCCTCAATGATTTTAATATCCATAGAAGATAATTGGCATATTATGCTATTAAACAAATTTAAATGCTTAGTTACTAAACTTCCCTCACTCATCCTGAGAAGATACAATTTATTTCTAATGAATAGCTTGTTTACCAGGGATTTCGACTAGTACAAGCTTCCCAACTTGTCCCACAATATCTTTGTCGAGTCTTTAGCTGAGAAATTTAGTGACACTGAATCTGCAAGACATAGTCGAATCATAATCCTTTCCCTCTATGGATTTTCTCACATTCTTCCCTCAACATACCCGGAAAAATAGTACCTATACATACTACTACCCATTGTTCTCGATCTACAAGGAGATCTTCAATTTTAAGCTTCCAAAGCTCAAAATTCTAGCCATTGAATTTTTTTATCTCTATTCTCGAGATACTCACCATTATTTAATCACAATATTTAAAGATCTTTGACTTACAAATATTACTGGACCTAGGGTTTATCTCAAATGCAAGGTTCTTAAACCAAGCTATGATACCACATGTGAGTAAATTGTACTTCCAAGGTAAATATAAAATAAG
The DNA here is from genome assembly GCA_032191745.1 of Picea mariana. Lineage (NCBI taxonomy): Eukaryota > Viridiplantae > Streptophyta > Pinopsida > Pinales > Pinaceae > Picea > Picea mariana. The sequence continues at coordinate 25,299 of JASDQU011404708.1, forward strand.
AGAGGAAGATAGATTTAATCAAGAAAGTAAATGACAAAGAAAACACATAGTACACGGAGATTTTACCCCGGAAAGACAAACAGGAAAAATGACATACCTTGAGCATATTGATATCTTGTTGTTTTATTCATTCAAAATAAAAGGTTACATGCTTAACCTTGGTCTACACCTAATACACAATCGACATCAAAACTTCTTTCTTTGCACAAGGACAACCCTGTAGCCAATTTGACTTACATTTACATGAATAGCAACCTATAAACTATTGATCTAAATATTAGCTATGATTAGCCACGACTATCCTTTTTAAGAATTACAAAATGCCTTATTTATAGGATTTACAATATGAAAAACCCTTAAGAAAAGGCGCCAAAAAATGGTTACAGATCCACGCAGATCATTGGCTACAAATCCTATGAATCTTGGGATTTTGTTACAGTTGACTTCAATTCGGTTTACTAGTCAACCTCCATTCGATATTTATTTGCTTTCCACACAAACACCTATCTGCCTCTTGTTTTTCTACCTCTTTAACTCATTGTCGATCACTTTGACTTCGACTTGGCCTGGTCGAGCACTTCAAACTTAACTTTTTCTACCAATCAATCCACTTCAGCTAGAATTTCACTACAAATAATATAACAACCTGACAACTTTGTCTCCCACTCTAAATGTTCTCTCTGTTATGTGTTGGTCATGTCTAGCCTTGTAATTTTCTTGTGACTTATTCAACATCTTTTTTAGTTGCAAATGAATCTGTTTGATCTTCTCAAAAAACATTTTTGCTTTTAATCCATCTCATGTTAGGTCCTCCCTCACTCCTCCTTGTTTTCCATGTACAACATCTAAGGGTGAAGGTGGAAAATATGCAAAGAAAGTTTCAAATGGTGACTTACTAGTAGAAATGTAGATTTATATGTTATAAGAGTGTTTTATATAGATCATATTTCCATCCTAGGTATTTAGATGCTTCTAATTGTAACACCTCAAAAGTTGCACCAAAGTCCTATTGACTAATTCTATCTTCCCATCTATCTATGGATGGAATGTTGTAGACCTCTTGAGCTTAGTGTCCATATTCTCCCACAATGTAGTCCAGAAGGAACTAAAAAATTGGTCTCCCTATCTGAGATGATGCTCCTTAGAATCTATTATGGCCCCAACAACCCCCCTTTCATTTTTCTTGTATAGGAAAAAGGAAAGGACCCCCTATTAAATTTGAACTCTAATGTATAATCCCTACTACTATAAGCCTACTTGATATTCTTGGTCCACCTTGAGGGAGTTGGAGCCTTAAGATATGTATTAATGATTAATCCTTGGGGATGTTTGTCACAATTGATAGTCTCATTGATTTAGTATTTCCAGATACGGTTTTTTGACCTTTTCTTATGAGATTGACATGTCACATTTTGAGTCTTTACACTAGTTGGTTTTAATCGATTTGAATATATTACTAATATGATTTGAATGTAAGGATTGATTCCCTATCCCATGCCTTGAATAAGTTTGATTTTAAATAAATCATTAATTCTTACACCTCAATCTGAAATGACATCTCCTGGAATCATTGAGAAGTATATGGTTGGATTGAATGAAGAACATATTGACATTTTTGCATTCTCTTTCTTCTGAATTGTACCTAAATAATGCATTCTTTAAATTTCCTCATTTTTGAACAAGGCTTCCTTTTCAACTCTTTTTTACTTGATGAGTAAGATGGAAATGGGAAGGCATCTAAATCTTATAACATACTGACAAACATATCATTCCTTGTATAACAAAGTTTATTGTTATTTTGGTTGTAGGAATAAGGTTTTTGAGTCACTTTCTTGACATATACTTTTTTTTGTTCAAGTATTCAATAAGATCGTGCCTAAGAAGAAGATCATGAGCAGTTAGTTACAGTACATAGGGGAATTCAAGAGAAAGGACTTAAATTATTGAAATGAGATGAAAAATTCAAGTGTTCCTCAGGAAAACAAATTGTTGGCACAGGGGTAGACCTGGGGTTCACTCCAAGAGTGCACCAACAAGCCCTAGCTACTAGCCCTTTCGGCAACACCTACGAAGCAGATGTAGTCTCACACAAAGCAGCTAAGAGGGGGGTTGTAGGATAGAGGTGTCTACAACTAGGGGAATATCAAGTGGAACTAATACAACAATAATGCAACATTCATATATCTCTTATCAGCTAGATCTATTCTACACAGCTATCCATCTGATCTAAAATAATAATGCAAATAAAAGTATAACAATGACAAAGATCCAGGCATCAATCACACATACAACACAAAATATACATGGTTCACCCTCTCTCTAGGGATACATCCACATAACTGTTCTTATGATATATTAAGGTCAAGCTTACAGTTCTTATCTGCGCTCTCAGTCAGCAGATCTTCTCTCTCTTCTTCTTTCTATCTCCCACCTTCCTGCGTACCCAGCTACAGGACTTGATCATCACACCCAACTAAATATATTACAATACCAGAAGGCTCTCCCTCTTAGCACTCCTCTCTCTCATAATACAATAAGCTCTCAACCAACAACAATCAATATCAATACCCAACTCTAGTACCGACCCGACCTAGGTCCTCTCAACCTCTATTTATACATTATAGTCCCTCATCGATAGCCTTAGGTAGAAACCTAGGTTTCAAAACCCTAATTACCCAAAACCCTAAGTGTCTAAAACCCTAGGTCAACTTGACCCACGTTTTCAGGGCTTCGCTAGCCTGTCTTTCATCCCTTCTCGTGCGGTGCTCCAAAGAATCCAATGGTGGATTTCTCTTCTTGCTGAGTTGTCTATGATTGTTTTCTCTTGCTGATCTCTCATCCCTAATCTCCTCTTTCAACGGCTTGATTTTTCGTGCTTTGCTCCATCTTTCCTGACCTTTTCTTCCTCGATCTTTTCTTTCTTCCATAACCAAGGGCCAACAGGCCCCCAACACTCACCTATGACTCATCCCAAGGCACTTTAGTTCTGATCCATCCATGTCACCTCGATTTTGGATTGTAGAGTGAATCCTTTTCTTTCTGCTCCATGTCTCCTTCCCATTCTTGTGGAGACTATATTTTCTATGTCTAGTACCCAGTTTCAACTGCACCTGATACCTATACTCTTTTCTCCTTTTCTTTTACTACGAACTACGAGGTAGCTGGTTGTCATAGTACAACTTCAGTCAATTCCCATTTACTAATCCCTCTTTCCATTCTCCCTTCAATGTCTTCAGTTGCGCAACTCCTCCTTCTGTAACATAGGCGACCTCATATGATCCCAGCCAATGCATTCTAAACTTCTCTGGATGTCTTATAAATTTACTGTCATACATCAGTACTAAATCACCTTTCTTAAATGCCTTCTTCTTGTTGTGTCTGTCATGATAGGCATTCTCTCTTTCCTTCTGTACCTGCAGATGGAATCCTGCCATAAATCTGTCTTCTTCGAGTCCAACCAGCTGGGAAAGCCTCTCGCAAACAGTGCCAGTGTCATCCATGTCTATAAATGCAACAATTCTTAAGCTCGATACCAAGTACTCCATCGGGACAATAACTTCAATACCATAAACCAACTTGAAAGGGGTATGCATTGTTAATTTATTACAAGTGGTTCTATAAGCCCAGAGTACTACTGGTACTCTTAAATCCTAGTCATCCCTGTTCACACTGGAAATATTTTTCAATGTTGTCTCCAAGATTTTGTTGAATGCTTCAACCATTCTGTTTTCTTGTGGATGTTAAGGTGTACTCTTCTAATGGTGGACTAAAAATTCTTCAGTCAGGGCCTCAACTTTCTTGTTGATGAAATGAGTGCCTTGATCGCTCATCAGGGTCTTAGGGCATCCAAACCTAGTTATTATGTAATCAAATATAAAAAAGGTTACTGTAGTTCCACTACAGTCCTTGACTTCTCTTGCTTCAGCCCATCTAGTTAGGGATTATGTCGCAGTGATAATATATCTTGCTCCTGTGCACTTTCTTGGTGGGTTTATAAGTCCCATGAAGTCAATGGACCATTTTTCAAATGCTTGTACGATCATCTGCAGTGCTAGTGGAATTTTTCTCTTTAGGATGGTTTTCCAACTCTCCGGCATACATCACAGGCTCTGGTATACTCTTTAGCATCTTTGTGTAAAGTAGGCCACCAAAGGCCAGCTTGTAGAACCTTCTGCGTAGTTGCTTCACCTGTATAATGTTATCCTGCAATGCCTTCATGAGTTTCTGTGAGGATCAGTGGGCACTTTGCCTCCATCACACATCTTCTTAGTATCTCATCGGGTCCCATATTATATAGCTGACCAACTATTAGTGAAAAGTCTGTAGTGCTAACCACTAGTTGTTTCTTCTGGGAAATTGTATACTCACTTGGAGCCATTCATGTTGACAAGAATTGGACTATGTCTACGAAGTGGTCATTCATCTTCCTAATGGAAAGTATTTGTGCATATGGTAGTGTATCCTCAAGACTGGTGGGTTCTTCTCCATGTTCCAACCTCGACATGTGGGCAGATCCCTTGTTCATTCTTCCTAGCTTAACTATGATCTCAAAATCATATTCTTGAAACAGGAGAAGCCATCAGCATATTCACCCTCCCAACATTGGCTTGTTGTCCAGATACTTCAGCGTAGAGTGATCAGTAAACATTTTAAAGTGTCCTCCTAGTAAGTAATGGCATAATTCTTGTAGCGCGTACACCATGGCTAATCCTTCTCTCTCTGTAGTAGTGTAATTGATTTCAGCTGTAGATAGATTTCTACTGACAAATGCTAATGGATGATCAATGTCCCATTCTCCAGGTTGTGCTAGTACTTCTCCTAATGCAATGGAAGATGCATCAACGTGCACATGAAATTCCTTGCTCCAATCTGGAAAGACCAGAATAGGTGTAGTCACCATCTTTTGTTTCAGTGTATTGAAGCTCTGCTGGAATTATTCTATCCAACCAAACTGACAGTCTTTCTTTAATAACTTCTCCATTGGCATAGTAATCTAAGCATATCCTTTGATAAATTTCTTGTAATAGCTAGTATGTCCTAGTGTAGTACGCAATTGTTTGACTGAGGTAGGAGGTAGTAAATCAACTATAATTGAAATTTTGGATGGATCCACCAACAATAATTGCTTGCATACAATATGACCTAATAATACTCCAAATGGTGAGAAGAAGATGAACTTCTTCAAATTCAAAGCAATTTGATATTGCCTTCATTTATCCAACATTAACCTTAGACATTCAACATGATTTTTCAGCAAACTAAAAACAGTCCAGTCATCAAAATAGGCTTCTAAAAACTTATGCAAAAATTCCTTGAATGCTTCGACCACAACCCTAGAAAATATGGTTGGGGCATTCTTTAGTCCAAATGGCATCACTGGGTATTGGTAGGATCCCCATTATGTGGAAAATGTGGTCTTATGGCGGTCCTCCTTGGCAATCCGGATCTGATGGTATCTTGAAAACCCGTCTGTAAAAGAATATACCTCCTGGCCTCCCACATTGTCCAATACTTCATCTGTGAATGGTGTAGGGAAGGGGTCATGTAAACAAGCATCGTTCAGCTTTCTAAGGTCCACACATATCTTGATCTCTCCTGTCTTCTTGTCTTGTACTACCATAGGGCTGATCCACTCTACTCCTCGACAGGTTCAATAATCCCTGCTTCCATCATTCTGTCGAGCTCAATCTTCACTTTTTCTTTATAATTTAGGTTCAATCTGTAGGGTCTTTGCTTGACTAGCTTTGCATATGGTTTCAAAGTTATTCTCATTTCTCCCATGGGTCCTTTGATACCCTTCATATCAGTGAACTTGGTCAGAAATAAGTCTTAATACTTGTGTAGTAATTCTGTAATTTTGTCAATGGTAGAAGCATCCCAGTAATCTCTGACATTGGCAAGTTTTAGTGTCTCCTTTGTCCCAATATTAACTTTCTTTATCTTGATCGATTGTCCAATGAATGGTAGTTCAACTCTTGGTCCTTCCACATCCTTGTGAACTTCTGTCTCAACAAGTTTTACCTTCCTCGGATCATCATCTTCATCGACATTAATGTTGTAACATCCTTGTAATTTTTGGAATGGCGTAGTCCATTCGTCCTCTTCTTGTTCCAAAGTGAGGCTAGATGACTCTTTAAATAATTTCTGCCTCACAATCTTTAATGCTTAATCTACTGAGGGGAATTCACTTTCAAATAAAAAGGTGGTTACAAAAATCTGAAGCATACCTTCCCAATCTGCGGTGATAAGGCATAACTCTGCTTGAAGGTACTAGTTAATAGGGGTCGTGTCTAGCGTGTTAATGAATCTGTGTAGCCATTTTTCTTGAGGGATGTCGCTCCAGGCCTCTTCACAACTTCATACATGGTCCTTTAGACAACTTCGACCTGTGTACCTCACTTCACAGCTTCCTACTTGTGCTGAAAACTGCATTGTCATCAAGGTTCAGCATTGTGTCCAGTCTGTGGTATTACTTTTATGTGTTCCCCACCATCTTGCTGGTGTAGCTTTTAGAGCCTCATCCATAGCCAACAACCTTTGTTGTGCTGGTACAATTGTTTCAAAGTCCATAAAGAAGGATTCTAAAGGATTCAGACCATCAAAGGTAGGTAAGTTACTTGTTGTGGTACCAATCCAGTGAACTTCTCTAGTCAGTCGAGCACATCTCCTAGTGGATACTTCATACATCTCATTTTGCTAGTTCTCTTGTACTTCTTATGAATCTGATGAACATGCATTGTCACTTCACTAGCTTAGATTCCCATCGGAAGTAGGGTTAATGTAATTATATTGTCTAGCTATTAATTTGTAGATGTTTTCTAGCTCATATGTGTATTCTTCTTCTCTAATGGGATCTGTATACTGCAGACCTTCATCTGGATCTAAGGGTGCAATTTCCCTAAGGCCATCTCCTTCAAATGTCATGTGTATTTTCTTTAAATCGACCACAGTCAAATTGTTGAAGGCCCAATACTAGCTCATACTGCTTGATTAGGTTCTGTAACTCTTGTATAGCTTTCTCATCCTGAAATAGTTTAATACAAGTGTACAAAAAGTCAATGAGCATACTTACCTCTTTTCCTTCTTTATGCACAGCCGATTGATCAAATTCCTGAGGCATTCCATACTCTTTTACTTCTAGTTGCGCTCTAGATGAAGATCCTTGGTTCCTCTTGAACTCTTGTCTTTCTTCTCCAAAGGTTTGTCTTTCTTTCTTCGCATCAAAAGCCTGAGTCTTATCCTCAGCTTTCCTGATACCTAACTCTTCTACGATCTTTATTTGGGTTGTTCTATCCTCTCCTGTAGCAGCTCCTCCTCAGGTAATGACAGCGACTCTAGGTTCGGCTCTGCGAGGTTCAACGTATATCAATTGTACTTGTGGGTTCTGCTAGGGTCCTCATCTTTCCTAAAGCTTAGTTAGTAGCACAGGGAATTCTTCTATGACGTGCTCGAAAGAGTTACCATAACTGCAGGTTGTGCAAGGGTTTTGAAAATCCCTTGCTAAGTGTCCTGGCTGTACCCAGTTATAACAGATTATGTTTCCTTGGCCTCAGCCCATACCTCCTCCTCCTCCTTGTCCTCTGTATCCCCTACGAGGAGTGAAGTTTCTTCTCCCTGGAGATTTGTACTATGGATTATTTCCTTCTTGTTGTACTTCACACTAAATCTTGTATATGTCTCTCGACCTTTCATACAGGAGATCGTAAGCTCTACAATCTTGATCATTGTTCCCTACTAATTTACAGAATGTGCAGTACAAGTTAGTGGGTGTCTGAACATAATTCTGCATGTAATAGCACTCACCTGGATGATGCCTATTTCTGTACACATCGCACTAGGGTAGGTTAACTTGCTTCAAGGGGATCGACGCTCCTGAGGCCAAATACTCATGGAATAAGGGACAATGTTCCTTATCATGACCTTCTGATCTACATCTCACACACCATACATCTTCCCTTTGGTATTTTCCCTTATCTTTCTTCATATCCTCAACCTGTAAGGACAAACTAGTTAGCTGATTCAAGATCTGGCTCATGCCTGAGCTCAATTCTCCCATAGGTGTTGATTCAAGCTTCATGGGGATTTCCAAAGCTTCTGCCTATGATGAAATATTCTACTGCATCAGAGGGACTTTTATGTGTGGTAACAACGTAATGATGAACCATTCTTTTTTCTGTTCATCGGGGATCTAAAAAGTTAATCGGCCTGTTAGGGTCTTGAATCTCTAGTCGAACTGCCAAACAGGTTCTGCTACCTTTTGTTCGGTCTCCTTTATCTCTGTAATACATTGTGACTCTAACTTAGGTTTCTTAAACTCTACAATCAGTGCATTATTGATCTTGTTCAGTGGCTTAGGCTGCGCCAGTCCTTGGACAAGCTTCATGTACCAACTCAGTGCACGGTCCCTTAGCGTAGTGCTGAACTGGGTCCTCTTGATGGCTTCATCGGTGATACTTTTAATATTCCATATGGCTTCACACAAAAACGAATGTTGATTTGGATCTTCAGATTCATCTCCTCTAAAGATAGGGAGACTCATTTCATCTGCCATAGAGATGACTAGGTTTTTTGTCTAAGTAGATGCTAAGATACCAGTAACAGTGCTCTAAGGACTCTAATGGTTCTGACTATTCTGACCGCTAAGTATTGTTGAGACAATAGGGAGATTAATGTTACTCACTTTAGTGATCGGCATAGTTCCTGAGGTCTCTGGCTCGCTTTGGCAAAGTTCTTCAGCTTTCCCTTCGTTTGTTCTGGTGGGCTCTGAATGTTCTTCATCAGTTAGATCTACCTATTCTCCACTGTAGAAACCCTCTTCTCTGTAATTTTGTTTAAACAAGTTCTCAAGGTGAACCCCTCAGAATACTTTCCCACTACTTGTATGTCCTACTTCTATGTCACTGTCGCTGTCCAAGATCTTTAACATCAACCTTTTCGGGTTTGACCAATCTATTGTGGTTTTCATGCAAGAGCATCTTGATCCTCAACTTCAGAAAGTGCAAAAATTTTCCTCTAGGTCCTTTGAAAAAGTATCTCTCGGCTTGGCTATACGATTATGTTATGTCAGCAACAAACTCGATGATATACCCTCTAATGGTACTATCAAACCAATGATCTACTGCTCTGGATATAGCGGTGTCAACTCTCTTAACTTTTTGGATCAGTACCGTCGTCCAAACCATAGGAGGTCTAGATCTAATCTCGAACTGGGTATCGGCTAACCTAGCCAACCATTCAAACAATTCCTGGTGGATTTCCCCAAATAAGATCTCGTGAATGTCAGTGAAGATGTATCTTTGTAGCCAATATTCAGTATTTAGTTTAGGGTTCTTGTTCTGGGCTTCAACAAAGTCCCTCTCTTGATCCTCTATCCACTTTTGAATCTCGTTCTTTGACGGGAACCACGTTGACATTCCCTTAAACATATTTTGATCCCGACAATAGAACCATTTGTTGGCATAGGGGCAGACCTAAGGTTCACTCGAAGAGTGCACCAACAATCCCTAGCTACTGGCCCTTTCAGCAACACCTGCGAAGCAGATGCAGTCTCACCTGAAGCAGCTAAGAGGGGGGTTGCAGGACAGAGGTGTCTACAACCAGGGGAATATCAAGTGGAACTAATACAACAATAATGCAACATTCATATATCTCTTATCGGCTATATCTATTATGTGCAACTATCCATATGATCTAACACAATAATGCAAATAACAGTATAACAATGACAAATATCCAGGCATCAATCACACGTACAACACAAAATATACGTGGTTCACCCTCTCTCTAGGGCTACGTCCACATAACTGTGCTTATGATATATTAAGGTCAAGCTTACAGTTCTGATCTGCACTCTCAGTCAACAGATCTTCTCTCTCTTCTTCTCTCTGTCTCCCACCTTTCTGTACACCCAGTTGCAGGACTTGATCTTCACACCCAGCTGAAGATCTTACAATACCATAAGGCTCTCCCTCTCAGCACTCCTCTCTCTCATAATACAATAATCTCTCAACCAACAAAAATCAATATGAATACCCAACTCTAGTACCGACCCGACCTAGGTCCTCTCGACCTCTATTTATACATTATAGTCCCTCACTGACAACCTTAGGTCGAAACCTAGGTGTCAAAACCCTAATTACCCAAAACCCTAGCTCAACTTGTCCCACGTTTTCAAGGCTTCGCCAGCCTATCTGTCCTCCCTTCTCACGCGGTGCTCCAAAGCATCCAATGATGGATTTCTCTGCTTGCTGAGTTGTCTATGATTATTTTCTCTTGCTGATCTGTGATCCCTAATCTCCTCTTTCAATGGATTTCTTTTTCGTGCTTCGCTCCATCTTTTCTGCTCTTTTTCTTACTTCGACCCAGTGATAGTCACTGTGTCTCCCACACAGTTTGTGTTTGACCTTTTCTTCCTCGATATTTGCTTTCTTCCATAACCAAGGGCCAACACAAATATTTATTTATCTAAATTATTTAAGTCTTCTTCTTCTTAACTTGACATCTCTCTTTTGGTGTCTTCTATCCTGACCCCAATATGAAATTTGACTATATCATCGAGTGACTTACCTATTTAATTTATGATTTCCCATATCTGAATTTGATTGCATTTCATTGTTTTATTGAAACCTTGATCCATGGTTGAAACCTTGACCCTTATCTGCAACCTAATCCATGGTTAGAAATTTGAACCTCATCTAGCACATTCATCCTTATCAGGAACCTTTAAAATTGGGCTTACCTTATTGGGATCTTCTCCATTAGGGATATGTTTTACCATTTGTTCATAGTTCTCCTTGATATATGAAGCTCACCAGGCTATCACATCCACCCACTTGAATTCCCCTCATCATATTTATAATATATTTTGCTCATCATAGTTCCCAAAATCCAAAACTCGCGATTCACTCAAATGATATTCATAACCACATTTGTGTGGTATCAACCTGATTCAACATGTCTTGTTTGGCATAGATTACACTGCATACTTCACCCCACAAGATATAAAAATGTTTTCTATTGGAAAGTGGTTCACCTAGCTAATTTGGAATTTCCAAATCCCGAAATCTGATACCATGTTGGATTCTAGCCTAACAGAATTCCACTCAACTGTTGGATTCAAAAACCTATTGGGTTCACGCCTATTTGATCCACAACCATCAGGTTCTCATCTATACGATAATCCTATGAAAGTGTTTTCTATCAGAATGATCTCTATCAGCTTCCCCTCTTTGGATTATTGTTTTCATATTGACAAAGACCAAATGTCTATCAAGTCCCCTCTATTAGATTATTGTATTCTGAAAGCCAAAATTCTGAAACCTAATGGTTTCTTGCCACTTGTCACGCTCATATTCGCATGGTCTCAAATCAACCTGGCATGTCCACCTAACATTCTATCTAATAATCCTTCATGTATGTTGCTTCAATGTAGCACATGATGTGTCATTCCAGCATGTCTTGTCAGATGTGGAATCTAAATACTGCAATATTATTGGGATGTTTTCTATCAGTTTGTTCCTATCATAAAGTTGGTTCATCATGCTAATTATAACTTTATGAAACCTAATGCATGAAATCTTATCGGGTTCCCCTTTATCATATGGAATCTTAACGCTCATCCTCTTCATCTAGATTGGCCTTGTTCTCAAATCAATGGCCCAGATCATTAGCTTGGCTTCATCGATGATCATTTTTCATATATTCACATCTGGACCAGTCATGAGATATCAAGTTTTCCCTTCATGATTTCCCCTTCATTGGATTGATGTATATTATGTTCCAGGCTAGCGTCAAGCTCCCTTTCATCCTATGGGTCACCCTTTGTGGTGTTCATGTGGCATTAACGTGTCATGCGACGTGTCATCCCTTTTCCCACTACCTACTTGCCATTTTTCTTATTCAGATTCACATGATATCAATATCGATATGATGTGTCTACCTAAATTAATATCTCGGTATTTGAATTTTTCATGATGTTCTCTTTTTCAAATTTTGGTCTCTAGGTGTGGAACCCTGAACTAGGTGTGGAACCCTAATCGATCATGGAACCTTGACTTGTGTGGAACCAAGCCTAATTTTTCCTATTTTGTATATATAATTTGTATGGTTTAATTGTTTTGGTTTTATTTTTTATTTTTTATTTTTTTTATTTTTTATTTTTTTTATTTTTTATTTTGAATTTCACATGGTTTTCCCAAATCTACCCATTGTTTTGAATTTCCCATTTATTCTAGGAATTGCATGGGGAAATTACCTTTTTACACTAAGGATTGAATTTACCTAATGGGCATTTTCCAAAAAATCTCTAAATCCCTAATGTGTATTTCATTATTTATGTAAGGATATTTTTATTATTATTTTCCCCAATTTCACAAAATTGGATACATTTTGATTTTTTTCATTTTACATATATATGTATATATTTATTTTTATTTATTTTTCTTGTTTCATTTTAATTTTATTTTTTATGCATTTATCCCAAACTTCCAAATTGTAGTTTATATTTCTTGGTGATTTTTATTTA
>JASDQU011404709.1:0-29705 GCA_032191745.1 Picea mariana
GAAGCGGTGGGATCTCTCTAGGTAGCTCCGATACAAACCTGGAATTTATCTGAAGTTCAAGATATACAGGGGATGGGGGGGCTCATGTATCAACAAGCCCATTTTTTAATGAAGCATATGAAGGATAACCTAGACCTCATCATAGTTCCAAATCTTTCGACTGAAAACCCAGAAGAAATCCTGTTATAACCCTAATTTGCACTAGACATGCTTACCTAGCATTAGGCCATTTCAGATTCCTTCTTTGCCAAAACACTGTTGAACAACTCTTCTTAAAAACACCTTTTATAAAGACCCACGTGCCCTACTCCATTACTACATGTGTGTACATTCTAGCTGACCCAAAACAGCCCGTGTGTACTTACAAAAGCACGAAAAAAGGAAAGTTGTTGACAGAACACACAGCTTTGGGTGAGTTAACTAAACCTTTCGGCCAGGCATGGCCGAGGGTTCAACCAAATACCTAGCTTCTTCTATCCTATAAAAGAAGGGTTAGGGGTCTCATTTGGAAGAGGAGAATCATAGTAAAGAAACTATACCCGATTGCGCATTCCCTTTGTCCCAACCTTTAGCCATCCTTGTGCAAAGAGAAATATAGAGCAAAGAAGTTGGATGATAGTTGAAGTGGAGTCCAGGACCAGGTTCATGGAGCAGTGTCTAGCTTCATCATTGTAAGTTGATTTGTTGAATTTAATAATAAAGAATTAATTTTCCCGTCCCACCATATGAGGTTTTCATGGTTTATTGCATACATGTTGATTGAATCTCTAACCCATTAATCTATATATCAAATGCATGTGGAGTTCTTTGTTTGTTTTTTGTGAATGCAGGTCCGCCTTGGGAGGAGAGTTGCAGTCAAAGAGCGATCAATCATGAAGAAGGATCGATATCAAATGCCCGAAATAAGGTATGCTCACTTGATCTTCTTAACTACGTATTTGCTTAAGAATAATGGGGATTAGGTATGGGACGACGGTAGAAAGTAGGAATCTTTAGGTGTTTTCTGCATGCATAATAAAACCCTAAGTGCTATTATGTAAAGGGATTTCCCACTCACAACAAATCCCAGCAGGGGTGAGAAACCTTGATTCCATAAACCCTGGTAATAACAATGGGTCCAATAACCTTGATTCCACAAGGCCACTGGCCGAATTGCCGGCAGGGGTGACGATTCAACCAGAGGTAAGCCGAGTATCAGTGGGAAAAGTCATGCCTAATCCTTTGAGTGAGTTTATAAATATAAATATATATATATATATGATGAGATCCTGGAGACATCTCTCAGGACCCATGTGAAAATCCAAGAAGAAAAGAGACCTAAGAAGGTTGCTTTTCCTGATCACGAGGTCCAGATCTAGGAAATCCCATGAAAGGAAAAAGAAACTGAAAAATGTTCCCGAAACAAAGAACCTCGAAGCACCGGAGACCTGAGCTGATGAACTGAAGGGTAAGTCAGAACCGGATGAGACAAAAGGAGGATCCCCATAAAAGGAAGTCAGTGATTCAACTTCCCACGAGCAAGTGAGTATCGAGTCTTCTCCTGACATCTCTATTTCACTTGATAATCAGATCCCCAATAAGAAACAGGTAGAGGCTGAGCCCTCGAAGTATAATGATAAGGTTCAAGAACATGGTCTGGAACAAGTATACACCACTGGAAATATGGGAAACATACTTACATGGGGTGATCAATAGATTCTCAAACTGGTGAATGAGGTAGTCGACATCTATGAGTTATCCTACAATCGAAATAGGAGGGCCATCATCGAAAGAACCACGAATAAAAGGAGAATCATGTTGGATTGCTCCATCCTCATCACCACAGAGGAGGATTTGATAAACATAGAAAATGCCAGAACATCTAAACTCATTGGCGTGGGGATGGCGATTTCATATGCCACCCTGGACAGAGATAAAGGGGATGAAAAAGAGTTGGCTGCCATCCTGAAGGAGATATAACATTTGTGCCACTTGGTTGAATACTATAAGGGCACCACTCAGACCACACTTTATCTGAGAAGTGAGTTCGAAGAGGCTTACAACAGGTTTGCATGTGAGTGGCACCTGTTCACGACGAAGATAGTCGAGCTCCAGAAAGACACTCTCATGGCACTCACAACTTGCAAGGATGTGGAGTGATGGCATGAAAGGGCACAACAAGTCATAGAAAGACTTGAATACATCGATGCAGTCTAACAGGGCTGAGAGAAGGAAGAACACGACATCCGAGTGTTGGGAAAAAGTAGTCTTGATCGTATGAAGTGATCGACCGAATAATGGGCTAAGATGTCCCATGAACCACACAAGGAAATTCAAAAGAAATGGGAAAAATGCGAGAAGCATTGGGGTAAAATAAATGAAGCAATGAAGGATATAGGACTCCCCAAGTTTGGTGACCCCGACAACTTCATTGACTTATGTGACATAATCGGATCACATGCCAAGAAGGATTCACTATGGACCGAAGCGCTATCCAAGGTGACCAATACGTCGCCAGGACAAGTGAAAATATTTATGGATCATCCGATGAAGGCTCAATCCGTGATACAATAGTTAAACACCAGTATAGTGAAGTACCGAGCACATGCGGTGGAGATCGGAGGATTCTACATGGCTCTGATGGAGCAGCACAAGTTCCCATGGGCCCAAACCTGTGAAGAGATGTTTATCAGTTGGTGTGAGTATGAGAAAATTCATCCTTTCAAAGAACTATCTTGAGTTGATTGTTAAAGAAACTGTTAGAAGATGACACCACGTGGCATATTTTTCCTTGCTTAAATTGCACTTAGTCGTTGTTTTCAGTTGAACTTTAGGTTATAAATAAAGACATCAACCAATTAGTTAGAGTTTGATCGTTGTGGAAAGAACTCTTTCTTTCTGTTTGTTAAGAATTATTTTGAAGCTTCTTTGAATTGAGAAGTCCTTCTGGACCAATGACAAGTTATTTTCATCAACTTCATGTGTGATTGGACGTGGAGAAGAACTATTTCTTATCCTGTTTCATGAATGATGTTGTAATTAGTAAAAGAAAATAATTATGTTGTCAAGTTATCTGGTGCAATGTTTTATTGTTCTTTTAATTAATGATGAAGATGAATCGTTGTGTTATTATGTGATGAATGGTTTTGGTAGATGAATTATTTTTCTTGCCATTATCTCATTTCATATTTGTTTTCTTTCTAGTAGTTAGTATCTCAGAAAATAATTGGATGCTCACATGGTTAATGTATTAGTACTAGGCATGTGGTATAAAATTTTTGTATGCATGCTTGAGAAGCGGTTTATCCAAAGTTCAACCTCTTCCCCTTAGTTAAGATTAATTCCATTTTTTTTCCAAGTTGGTTTATACCAACTTACATCTCATATCGTTCCCACCCAAGAGAAAATATACAAAAGAGAATAGTCCAAACTAAAGGAAGAGCCTTCACAAGAAAACGTAAAGCCTGTCGATAATTTGGCCGGATCGCAAGATCTGGAGAACCAGTCCACTATTAAATGATGCAGAGTCTAATTGGGACTCGGTGTTGGGTTTGATCCCTACTATTGATTCAATGGATTTAAGACCCATCAACAAAATTGGTGCTAGAATGAGGTTCTGTGAATGAATGGATGGATATATATTCTACAGAGTATTTCAAACAACCTATAGATTCAAAATAACCCACATGCATGGCTAGTAATTCCCAAGACAACCCACACACTCTGAGTACTCCTAGAACCAGTAACTCACCCCATCCCAAGGAAGAACTTTTTCACTATAAAATACCTTACGCTCTTCTTCACAAGGAAGTAAATCAATTCAAAAGGATCACAAGAGCCTATGCTCGACATATCAATGTGTTGTCCTTAGCTCCCATACTCCCTCGAAGAAAACAACAAAGAATACCAGTGGTTAGTACTTCCGACGAGGTTTTCATACACTCGGTAGAAGAATTAATAGATTTCACAATTATCGAAATCCAAGAACCTCTTGATATGATACCCAAAATGCCATCCAGCGACGTCTCTGAACCGGACAATTTTTCAGAAGAAGAGGAGTTTAACTCAGAGTCTGAAGATATGGAAGGAAACAATGACCATAATGATGAAAGGGGGAACCCACCTATGAACAATCAACCCTAGTTAGCCAGAGATTCTTTGGCCCTCCCAGGACTATTTCATAACCTTCCTCATCATCCAGAGAAGTTTCTTCCTAAGTTTGATCCCGAAACCTTTGGATTGCCTAAAGATCATATCAAGAAATTTATACTAGCGATCAAGCTTATGAACATCCAACATGAATGCATAGTATGAAAACTTTTCCCCTATACGTTTGAAAATTTGGCTTCCACGTTGTAATTCAACCTGCCGATAGGATCTATAACTAGCTGGATGAAGTTCCAGTAATATTTTCTAGACAAATTTGCTGAAGAAACTACTACGGGAGCTCTGATGGTCGAGTTGTTCACCACCACCATGAGTTTGAAATAAAGGGTCAAAGACTTCAATCAAAGATTCATGACTATCTTGAACAAGTTCCAGCCCGAAGCTAATCCAACTTGGGAAATGAAAATCGAAGTTTATGCTAACACTCTCTGAGCTTCCATTTCCATGTTCGTAAAAAGGGCTACTAAACGAACCCTAGCTGAGAATTTTGAAGAAGCCAAAACGATAGAATTTCAGATGAAAGGGTGTAAATAAGGCCAGGTTTCATTAGTTAAGAAAGAATCTCAACCTCTCCCTAAGAGAGGACTCTTTTTGACTAGACCGTCGGGGAAACAAGCAGAACATAATCTCGACAAAGGTAATGGAGACATAGAATATCTACAACGCATAGTTAAGAAACTATCAAACGAGATCATAGACATGAAGAGAAATGTAGGGGGATGAAACCAAGGCTAGAGGCACTACAAGCCTTTCTTTAAAAGGAACCCACCGTTCAAGGAGATTGAACCTCCCCCAGCTAACTTAAATATCGATCTAGGGAATTTGGCATCTGATTCTTTCTATACGTATCACCAGGAAAACCACTCTGAAAGAGACTACCCTCAATGGGTGCACGCCATGAATTTGATGGCTAATCGAATTCTAAACGAAATATCCCTGTTCGATCAATTGAGAATTTCAGTTATGAATATTATCTACCAAGAATAGGTTGATCCACCACAAGATACAACTATGTTGATATGGGATCCCGACCTGATCATACCTTCCGACGACATGTTTGAGTCTCAAGAACCACCCGTCGAGGTCTCGGTGGTGCAAATGCACAGTAAAGTTCCACTTGTCTCAAAAGACATTGTTGCTACCCAAACTTAAAGAAATAAGACAACCCTCGATCGCTTGAAAACACCTTTTCCTCCCAGTAAGAAACCTATAAGCATCCATACCCGAGAATCACCCAAACTTGATTACAACGTAGTTGAAGATTTGAAGAAGTTAAGGGCTAACATATCATTCATGGACATGTGCAGGATCCCTCAACATAAGGACTTCCTATTACAATATTTGAACTCAGTATAAGATCCTACGACTAGCAATGGTCAGGAAAGAGATCTATCTTCCACAGACCCAATGAATAAACCAACCGTGAATACATGTTCAGAAGATAAGAAAGGGAATCCTTTTGTCCCACCTTTCCTCTTAACATTTGAAGTTTTCAAAAGTAACCTCCATAATTATTTGGTAGATTCAGGAGCATCTTCCAATGTTATGCCCTTGTCAATTTGCATAAAATTAAATGCCACTCCTCTACAGAGAGACAAACATGTGATACAACTAGACATGACTAAGGTCAAAGTCATGGGGGAACTCAGGGATGTAATGATCAGAATAGCGACACATCCTAAATTTGTACAAGTGATTGAAATCATTGTGGTAGACATCCCAGCGGCCTATGGGTTATTACTAAGTCAAGATTGGTCTAAGAAGTTAAATGGGTACTATAGCACAGACTGGGCACACCTTTGGCTACCACTGAAGGGATACAAGAATATGATCAGAATCGATAGGGAGAGATATTTGAAACATACGATCACTGATCTAGAAACCCTGAATGAACCCTCGTCTATAAATTTCTCTGTGTTGTGCAATTATTCCTGCAATTATCACTTTGAAAAAAATTCCCCTCTCTTATCTAATGCCCCCCTCACTCAAAAATCTGAAATGGTTTTTCAAGAGAAATCGTCGATACTGACAGAAGACACCCTCCTCTGCAAAGACCCTGCATTAGAAGTTACGGAACAAGAGATAGAAAAAATAAAAAGAAATAAGCAAGAAGAAGAGGTCGATTGTCGTTCACAAATTTGGACCATGTACTTTGATGGATCTAAATCGCAGGAGGGATAGGGGGCAGGGTGCATCCTCATTGATCCAAAAGGTAAACATTATTTCTTGTCCTGCAGACTAGAATTCGAATGCACCAATAAAACTGCCAAGTATGAAGCTCTAGTACAAGGGTTAAATAAAGCCATAGACTTGAACGTCAAAGAATTGAAAGTTTTCAGGGACTCTGAGATTATCGTTAGACAAGTAAGGAATACTATACACTGCAATTCCCCACACCTGAATAATTATCAGCAAGCAGTGCATAGGCTAATGGAGCATTTTGAAGCTTTCAATATCACCACGATCCCCAGATCAAAGAACATCCTTGTTGATTCCCTGGCCATGGTGGCTTCAAGGTTGTCACCTCTAGAGGACTATGAATCCTCCCAGTTCCCTGTGGAACTACTCTACAAACCATTGATTCCTAACAATATCTCTAATTGGAAGGTCTTTGAAGGAGATGAATAGATTGTAAACTTCCTGACTAACCAAGATAATTTCAAAGATTTATCCATTGACAATGAGGTATTCCAGGAGAAAGCGATAGAAACTGATCCTCGAATAGGCCAGCCTATTGACAGATCAAAATATCACATCATCTTGAAGGGGGTAGCTAATATAGAAAGTTTGTTTGACCTGAAAGAATGCTTTAGGGGGCCTAAGAATGCTAAGACCAGTAGCTCTTGTCCCCTGCATGAAACTATAAATCTCGGAACCCCAGAAAATCCAAAGAATGTGAATCATGACGAGACGATATCTAAAGAGGAAATAAAGGCTTATCTCAAGTTTTTCATACAATATCAAGATGTCTTTGCATGGTCCTACTGAGACCTGAAAACCTACGACACCTGGATCATTCAACACACTATACCGTTGAAACCTGAGGTGAAACCTTTCCAACAGAAGCTCTAAAAGTATCACCCATCCCTGGAGCCTCTCATGTATCAGGAATTAAAGAAACTTTTAGATGCCAAGATCATTTTCCAATTCAGGCATTCCACATGGGTAGAAAATCTGGTTCCTGTAAGGAAAAATTCTGAAGAAATTCTCTTATGCATAGATTTTACAAATCTCAAAAGAGCTTCAGAAAAGGAAAATTACTCAATCCCGCCAATGGAGCAACTCCTACAGACCATGTCTGGCTCTGATATCTTCTCCCTACTGGACGGTTTCTCAGGTTACAACCAAGTCCTAGTTTCGGAGGAGGATCGTTTAAAAACTACCTTCCAAACCAAGTGGGGAACCTTTGCTTATAAACGCATGCCTTTTGGGTTAATCAACACAAGAGTGACCTTCCAAAGGACCATGGACATAGAATTTTGGGGACTAATAAACAAGTGAATGGTAGTGTATCTAGACGACATAACTGTGTATTCAAAGAACATAGAAGAACACCCAACACTTAACTCAAATTTTTGAAAGGTGTAGGAAATACGGTATATCCTTAAATCCAAAGAAAACCATTTTCAGCGTCAAGGAAGGTAAGTTGTTAGGTCATATTATATCCCAAGCAGTTATTCGCATAGACCCAGAAAGGATTAAAGCCATAGCTCAACTCATGTTTCCCCATAACAAGAAAGCTATGCAATCCTTTTTTGGGCAAATCAATTTTGTGAGGAAATTCACTCCCGATTTCGCGGAAATCATCAAACCCTTACAAAAGATGATTCGCAAAGATGTTGAATTTAAGTGGGATGATGAATGAAAGGATGCTTTTAGCAATATTAAAACTGCCATATCATGGGCCCCTATGCTACGAAGTCCCGATTTCAATAAGGATTTCTTCCTATATACTTTCGCCTCTGACCATTCGTTAGCTTCAGTATTGACTCAGAAGGATGATGACAACAATGAATCTATGATGTCATTCATGAGCACTAATCTCCAGGGAGTCAAGATTAACTATCCTTCTGTTGAAAAACAGGGATATGCGGTATACAAGGCACTAAATCACTTCAAGTCTTACATCCTCAAGAACCACACCAAAGTGATTGTGCCTCACCCTACAGTCTGATCCTTGTTTACTCAGCAAGAGATGGGGAAAAGAAGAGGGAATTGGATGGAAGTAGTCCAAGAATTTGATCTAGATATAAAACCTGCCAAACTTTTTAAGGGGCAAGGGTTGTGCAAACTCACAGCTGAAGCCTAGGACCAAGAAAATAAAGATTCCATATGGGAGAATGAAATGGAATTATGAAAAGAGTGATCAGTAGGGGAGGGTATGCATATATCTCCACCGGGGCTATAGATGCTCGCTAGAAACAGATCAAGGTCTGTGATGTTGGGGTCACTCTGCTAGGGCTATGGACGCTTGTTGACAGTGGAGCAACACCAAAGCGAAGGAGTAAAGGTAAATAAGGGCTTCATGCTAGTGAATTCTTTGCTAGACTTTTGTAAAAGGGGACGTAAGTTAGGGTTATAGGAAATGAAGGAGGAATAAAGGTCGAAACCCCATGGGCAGACTCGAAAGCATCAACCGAAGGATTTCAAATTTCCACAGGTAAAAGAGGATTTTATTTAAAACCAGGAAAGTTTCTCCACCAACTTTTGTACTAGCCAAGCATGCAGGAAGAACAGAGATTCTGCATTTTCCCAGTGAATCGCCATTTGTTGAGCACTCAACACACCATAAAAAGTCTACGTAAAATTTCACTTTTTGGGTACCACTTGATCTTTTGGCATTGTCTGATATGTAAAATGTGTCCTTTTCTTATCATTTTTGTTTCTCATTAAGTATTTAAAATCTTTCTTGGACATGTAAAAATCATTAACTTAAAAGACTAATATCTAAATTATAGGAATGAAAGTCATGGTTTTCCTAGACGTTCTTAAGGATTTCAGCATCGAAAAGGATTGAGCGTGAAAGAGAACACTAGAAAGAACCAAAGTTGTCAAGCCTCAATATTCATCGGCATCGACAGACATGAAATTTCTTCTGCGACAAGCACCACCAAGAATTTCATCGATGACCTATCAATCTGACATCGGAGAAAGGTTAAAAGAATAAGAATTGAATGAAAGATGAAATAATAATCGCCGACCTCCGAGACGTTTTCAGCGTCGGAATTTTTTTCAAGAGGATACCGACGGAAACATGCATGAGGATATCGTCGATTCATGATCTACCCACTAACAAGATGACACGATGGGACAATTTTTCTCTGAGATACGCTAGATACGACGCATTTAAAGGTTAATTAATTCAACAATATCGCACTAATTGCTAATTTTTGCACTAATCAAAGGATCATTGGAACCTGCCAATACAATGCATTTTTCCCCCATGTCTCCGCCCTCAACCCACATAGAATTTGTTTGCATAGTTTCAGCAGTATATTGTTTTGAATTTCACCCATTACTCATATTAACTGGTTGATACGACTAGTAGGATCTCTCCCGTTATATTATCTAAGTCATTGAAAACAAGGTTATTCTATGCACAAAGGAATCTGGATCATCCAGAGGAGCGAAACGAGTAGTTTGGGGATAACTTTCAAGGTCCAATGAGTATAAAAAACAACAGTTTAGAAATTGTTACAGGTATGTACTGGTCTATGGATGTTTTATGCTTCGTTTCATACACTTTATCCAATGTCACCCTGCACACCTTCCTGAAGATTGTTTTTGGTTGCAGGAACGATGCCTCCAAAGAAACCCACCACCAAGAAATCTCCGAGAGATCCAAAGCTACAAGAACTAGAGGTGGGAGAAGGTTCCTCCCCAGCAGTGGCGAGACAATTAGAATTCTCTCCAAAACTAGTGCCCGTCATCAAAACCACCACCAAGAAAGCTTTCGATCAACCCTCGGCCTTTGGAGACATAGAGGCAAACATTGGGACCAAGACAATATTCCCACACTGGGAACAAATTTTCAAGAATATTAAGTCGGAATAAATCCCCGAATATACTCCACACAATGATCCTGATATGAGAAGACTCGACGATGAAGTCCTCCTAAATGTCCAAAGGGCGTATCTACACATGGTGGCAAGTAGGACTCTGGTTTTTCCCTTCATTCAACTCCTGAAATGGCTTATTGATCACACTGAAACACAATTTTTTTTTATTAACGATGACAAGGGCGGGTGTGTCGGGGTTTTCCTTCCATTAGAAGTGCATAATTATTACAAGCTCAGAGAGCTGGAAGAGTGGTTGAATAATGATTTTGTTTTGAGCTTCTATGAGAATCACGATACTAGTAAGGTGATGGATTCCTGGTGGAGAGAGGATAAAAATTTCACCAACCGGACCTCCGGTTGGTACCTGACAGCCAAAATTAGAGAGCCTTACATCTATATAATGGCTCTCCTTTGTAGATTGCATGGGAAAAAGACTACTCTAGGTTTTCATAAGCTTGGATGCCTCTTGTGTATACTGTAGCCATTTTTGGAATACGTTTTAACTGGGGTGCAATCATCTCCAAATAGCTGAGCACCTGCATCCGGCAAGCTTAGACATCGAAAGAAGGAGAAAACCCATCCTTTTATGTGGAATCTTATCTTCTGGACATCGTCTATGCCGAAAATGATTTCACTGGAATGAACTTAAGCTGACATACCTTAGATCTCCCAACTCACGTTTATTTCGGCATCTTGTGGGAGGACAGGTACAAGAAATCCTAATCTCTAATATGCGACCAGTTTATCACACATATTCATTTGTTGTTGTTCAATAAAGAATTCTGAATTTTGTCATATGCATCCAAAAATATTATATCGAAGGTGGGCCACTGGTATCTAGATGAGTGCGATACCTACATCAGGGTTTTCAGTGCCACCAGAGCACCTCATATGCTACCTATATATGTCCCTAATCGACTAATAGTAGGATAAATATGTTATCAGAGCATCCTATAGGGTTACAATTCTACTTTGGTAAAGGATAAGAAGCCAGCCTTCATAACCTATGGGTTCCATATTGGTTTCTACATGGTTAAGGACACTACGCAGGCCAAGCAAGAAGGGATAAGCCAATTGGATTTTGGATTTTAGACTGGCCACTTTCATAAGAAGGACCCCAAGGTCTTGGTCCTGAAGCACACGTAGCAGGTATCATCTTGCTGGCCATATGCCCACGATAGGTTTGAGGATGAAATCTTCACTGAAAATTCTCAAGACTAGGAAGAGGTGATGGCAAGGATGGCTGACCCCAAGGAAACCGAATTCAAGGCTATGAGTTGGGATGAGAAAGAAACATTGTTGGAAAAAATAGTTCAAGAGACCATCAATACAAGAGAAGAAATGATATCCATCGAAGCGGTGGGATCTCCCCAGGTAGCTCCGATACAAACTGGGAATTTCTCTGAAGTTCAAGTTATATAGGGGATGGGGGGGCTCATGTATAAACATGCCCATCTGTTAATGAAGCAGATGCAGGATAACTTGGACATCATCATAGTGCCAAATTGTCCAATTGAAAACCCAGAAGAAATCCCAGTGGGGGTGAGTAACCCTGATTCCATAAACCTTGGTAATAACAACAGGTCTAATAACCCTGATTCCACAAGGCCATTGGCTGAATTGCAAGCAGGTGCGATGATTCAAACAAAGGTGGGCTGAGTATCAGTGGGAGAAGTCACACCTAATCCTTTGAGTGAGTTTATAAATATATATATATATATATATATATATATATAACAATGATGAGAGCCCAGAGACATCCCTCGGGACCCCTATGCAGATCCAAGAAGAAAAGGGACCTGAGAAGGCTACTTTTCCTGATCATGAGGTCCAGATCCAGGAAATCCTATTAAAGGAAAAAGAAACTGAAAATGTTCCCAACACAAATAACCCCAAAGTACTGAAGACCCAAGCCGACGACCGGAAGGGTAATTCAGAACCGGATGAGCCAAAAGGAGGATCCCCACAAATGGAAGTCGGAGATTTGACTACCCATGAGT
Source organism: Picea mariana (assembly GCA_032191745.1). Lineage (NCBI taxonomy): Eukaryota > Viridiplantae > Streptophyta > Pinopsida > Pinales > Pinaceae > Picea > Picea mariana. The sequence goes on from JASDQU011404709.1 coordinate 12,206, forward strand.
AAGTGAGTATCGAGTCTTTTCCCAATGTCTCTATTTCGCTTGATACTCAGATCCCCAATAAGAAATAGGTAGAGGCCAAGCCCTCAGAGTATAACAAGAATGTTCAAGAACATGGTCTGGAACAAGTATACATCGTTGGAAATATGGGAAACACACCTACATGGTGTGATCAACAGATTCCCAAACTGGTGGATGAGGTGGTTAACATATATGTGATCACCTACGATAGAAAGAGGAGGGTCATCATCCAAAGAACCATGAAGAAAAGGAGAATCATGTTGTATCGCTCCATCCTCATCACCACAGAGGAGGATTTGATAAACAAAGAAAATGCTAGAACATCTGAACTCATCAGCGCGGGGATGGCGATTTTGGACACCACCCTAGACAGAGCTAAATGGGATGAAAAAGAGTTGGCCACCACCCTGAAGGAGCTAGAAAATTTTCACCACTTGGATGAATACTTTAAGGGCACCACTTAGACCATAGTTTATCTGAGAATCAAGTTTGAAATGGTTTACAATAGGTTCACACACGAGCGACACCTTTTCACATCGAAGATAGTCAAGCTCCAGGAAGACACTCTCATGGCACTCACAACTTTCAAGGATGTGGAGCGATGGCATGAAAGGGCACAAGAAGCCGTAGAAAGACTCGAATACATCGATGCAGTCCAACAGGGCTGAGAGAAAGAAGAACACAACATCCAAGTGTTGGGAAAAAGTAGTCTTGATCATATGAAGCGATTGGTTTAATATTGGGCTAAGATGTCCGATGAACCACATAGGGAAATTCAAAAGCAATGGGAAAAATGCGAGAATCATTGGGGTAAAATCAACGAATAAATGAAGGATATAGCACTCCTCGAGTTCGATGACCCCGACAACTTCATCGAATTATGCGACATAATCAAATCACATTCCAAGCAGGATTCACTATGGGTCGAAGAGCTAGCCAAGGTGACCGATACGTCGCCAGGACAAGTGCAAAGATTTATGGAACATCCGATGAAGGCTCAAACCATGCTACAATATTTAAACACCAATCTAGTGAAGTACCGAGTGCATGCAGTGGAGATTAGAGGATTCTACGCGGCTCCGATGCAGCAACTCAAGTTCCCATGGGCCCAAACCTGCGAAGACTTGTTTATCAGTTGGTCTGAGTACAAGAAAATTCATCCTTTCAAAGAACTATCTTGAGTTGACTGTTAAATAAATTGTTAGAAGATGACACCACATGGCGTATTTTGCCTTGCTTAAACTACACTTAACCGTTGTTTTCAATTGAACTTTAGGTTATAAATAAAGACATCGACCAATTAGTTAGAGGTTGATGGTTGTGGCAAGAATTCTTTCTTTCCAGTTGTTAAGAATTATTTTGAAGTTTCTTTGAATTGAGAAGTCCTTTTGGACCAAAGACAAGTTATTTCATCAAATGCATGTGTGATTGGACGTGGAGAAGAATTGTTTCTTATCTTGTTTCATGAATGATGTTGTAATGAGTAAGAGCAATAATTCTGTTGTCAATTTATCTAGTGGAATGTTTTGTTTTTCTTTTCTTTAATGATGAATATGAATTGTTGTGTTGTTATATGATGAATGGTTCTGGTAGATGAATTAATTTTCTTTCTATTGTCTCATTGCATATGTGTTTTCTTTCTGGTAGTTAGTATCTCAGATAGTAATTGGATGCTCACATGGTTAATGTATTAGTACTAGGCATGTGGTATAAAATTATCGTATGCATGCTTGAGGTACGAGTTATCCCAAGATCAACCTCTTCCCCTTAGTTAAGCTTAATTCCATTTTTGTTGTGAATTTGGTTTATACTGGCTTACATCTCATATCAGTCCCACCCAAGAGAAAATATACAAAAGAGAATAGCCCAAACTGAAGGAAGATCCTTTACAAGAAAGCGTAAATCCCATCGATAATTTGGCCGTATCGCAAGATCTGGAGAACCATTCCACTATTAAATGTTGTAGAGTCTAATTGGGCCTCGGTGGTGGGTTTGGTTTCTACTGTTGAGTCAAGGAATTTAAGACCCATCAACAGGTTGATCGCTTCTTCATTCTCCTATGGAGTGGTTACCTGCTAAATAAGTCATAGACGGTGGAGACCACTTGTTGTCGATTAACACTTCCACTTACACTTTTCTTCCACTGTACTAGATCAACGGTTGAGAATGCACTCAAAGTGATCTTCAGATTGGACAACTCATGTCCATTTCAGGACTTCGGTGTTCGAGACTTCAGGACTTTAGGCATTTGTTGGTGGTGAAATTCCCGAAGTCAAACTCCCGGAGTGGCGTAACTTACTTACGTCACTTGATGATGTGTCACGAAGATGCATGATTTGCACATACCTGAAATGATGATTCAACTTGACACTTGTCATTGTCTAATTGCGCCATGTGTCCTTGCTGATGTAGTCTTATCACATGGTTTTCCAACTCGTTCTGCCAGATGTCCTTGTAGACATGGTTTGCTGACGTGGTTCTCCCTGATTTAACATTCATCGCATTTTCTCTATATCCGATGGTCCTTATTCATTTCATATTTCGAGCTTCGGGTAATTTGACTTTCAAGTTGCCAATTCTCCTGAAGTGAGATTCCCTGAACAGAGTAAACTCCTCGCAAATTTTGACGTGAACCAAATTTTTTTCGTCAATCATGTTCTTAGATCGATGGCTCGATCTATCTTCGGTGATTCTCTTCTATATTATCCTGTCCTTCCACTTAAAATTGATCCAACGGTCGTGAATACGCTCAAAGAAGATCAACAATCAAGGATGGTTGCGGAACCACAACTTGCGAGTGATTTAACTCGTTACCAAAACTCTGTAATTTGAAGTTGTGCGTTGTTGGTGAGTCAACCACAATCATTGATCTTCGAGGCTATAATATTTGACAGTCCTAACTAATTGAGAGATTGGAAATGGAATGATATTCAATTCTCCTTTCAATCTCCACAAAATATCCCTGTCGTTGATATGGCAATTGTTGAGTTTTGTACCTTGGGAGGTGTTCCCCATGTTCTTATGACCTCCTTAGCACATGAGGGAAGGACACTACACTTTGTACCTTGTACTTTTGTCTAATTTCACTTTGACTTTGTCTAAAGTGAAATTTAGTCATTTTGGCCTAAAAGTGACTATTAATTCACAAAGGGGTGAATTGGAGACATAAAGTTGACTTATGAAACTTAACCCAAGGTGGGTTTGTGATATAGATATTTATGGGGAGATCTCAACCATCGATTAGATGGGAGATGAGATGATCTCCACCGTTCATACTCTAGGTTTCCTTTTGGATGTCAAAGAGGGGTGCAAAGGTTGAAGGAGGGCACATTCTTCATTTGGTCATTTGTTCATTGAGAGAGGAGCTCTTGGAGGATGAAGATGAGGTCAGTTTTGTGAGGATTATTGAGCTTGGGTACTATCTTTCATGGAGGGAGGCTTGCATCATCTACCATAGATTATTTACTGGAGAGGTTCTACTTCTGAGGAGGGTGCATTGCCAGATTGGGGCGCATCAGTTGTTGACAGAGTTCTAGCCATCAGATTGTAGTGAGATCAGTTGCAGAGGAGAGACATTCAATAGAGATTTATTACTATGGAGGGGTTTCCAGATCTGATCTCACAGTTTGTAGTTGGAGCAGATTCAGTGGATTTGGAAGCTTGTATGTTGGGGTCACTCTTTGAGGTTTTGGGTTTTTATATCAACTCGGATTGAGATGCTATTGTATCAGGTTCCATCATTTATTTTACTTGTTGTATTCCTTCTTATGTTTTCCTCATATATACATATACATTCCAAACTGGTTTTCCCCGGGGGTTTTTATCAAGGGTCATGTTGACCAAAAATAACTGTGTACACAAATGCATTGATTAGTCTCTTAGATATATTTATTTTCAGTTGTAAATATCTATAGGTGTGTTGTATTTATTTTGGTATGCATGTGCTAACATCTTGACACTAAAACTACATGCTAGAGGACCCAAAATCGAAATTATAACAAAAGACTGTTGGTTGTTATAAAACAAAAGAAAATATTGTTGGTTGTTATAAAACAAAAGAAAATACTTTACCTGGCAGTTGAAACTTAGAGCCTAACTGTGGTCAAACACAGACCCAGTAGGCAAGATGATAGGACCTATAAAATATTCATGGTATTAGAGTAGAGGTGGCTGAATTTCTGAGCATTTGGGATAGCATTTTGTTGGTTGTCATACACATTCTTGGTAGATTTTTAGGACATCCATTGACTCATTCAATGGTTGTTAGAGGGAAAATTTTTGCAGAGGATAGTTGGGTAGTTTCATACACTTGTCATCAGTCTCTTTTCACACCTACGCAGTAGGAGTGAGGCTGACTTGACTCGACCTCTTTTCACACCTATTTTTTTAGGAGTGAGGTCAGATTACACTTGTCTCTTTTCACACCTATGTTGACAGGAGTGAGACAGTTTTTTCCTTGGCAGAGTGAGCATCAGTTGGGAATTGCATTTTGGCATACATGTCAGCATATCAGATGCAAGTTGAGGACAGGCTAGCAAGGGCTAGCAATTTGTCGCCTTGGAAGGTGAGAATGATCTTTGTCTTGGAGGACCTCGAGCTATGGGATATAGTTGTGGCAGTTTTTCACCCCATTCCTTTAACTTCTCCTTCCTTGGTGGTAGAGTTTAGGAAAAGGAACAACAAGGTGAAGAGAACTATTTTTGACGCAATTCATGACCATATCATACCCCATTTGACAGGGAAGACTTGTGCATATGAGATGTGGGCATCTCTATGCAAGTTGTATGAGAGCTCCAATGAGAACCGGAATATGGTTCTTCGTGACCGACTTAGGGGAAGTTGCATGCTCAAGGATGAGTCGGTAACTTCATTCCTTGGTCATTACACTCAGATCAGAGACGAGCTTGGAGTTGTCGGTGATTTTTTTTATCCTAACTCTTTGGTGAGGCAAGCTATGGATAGCTTCACCAAACCGTGGGGTCCATTTGTATGTGGCATAGTTTACAGGGAGGTCATGCCTACATGGGAGAGGATGTGGGATGACTTCATCTAGGAGGAGATTCGGCTAGCAGCTGAGGCTTCTGGACAGTGGAAACAACAATAGCAACAGATTGGTCAGGGTGAGGAGGATCTTGCTCTTTGGACAAATGGAAAGAAGAAGGTTGGTCGTGGGGGTCAGTAGGGTCCCAAGCTTGGGGCCCAACCACAGGGGAGTGGAGGAGGAGAGAGAAGTAGTGGTCAGGGCATTGGTCAGAAGAGAGATATGAACAAAGTGAAGTTCTTTGTTTGTAAGAAGTTTGGGCACTATGTTGGACAGTGCCCGAATAGGAAGAAGAAGAAGGGTGGTACTGCAACTACAACAGAGGAGATAGACTTTCAGACACAGTTTTAGAGAGATTGTTCTTTCCTCATATGTTTCACTTCAGTTGATATGGCACCTAGTATCTGGTATATTGATAGCGGGGCTTCGAGCCATGTGACTGGTTTTCGGGAGTAATTTTATGATCTCAGGGTCACCAAGGTCAGGATTGATATTTCTGTTGGAGATGAAAGATTTTTCAGAGTTGCAGGGGTCGACACAATTGTTTTTCAGAGAGATGGAATGCCACCCATATTGTTCACGGGCGTTCTTTATGTCCCTGGCATGAAGAAGAATTTGATTTCAGTTTCCACCCTCCAGGATAGAGGTCTTGAGGTGACATTCATAGGCCCCGAGGTACTGATTCATCCTCGAGGGTCTTCACTAGCCTCAGGATAGGTGATTGGAGTGAGAGGGGGGAAACAGTTCAGATTGATTTTTCAGCCACTTCATGCATTGGCAGTGAGTAGCGACAACAACAGACAGTTATGTAAGTTATGGCATCATAGGATGGCCCACCTACATCATGGGGCTCTTGGAGGTTTGATAGAGGTTGTGACTGGAGTGCCACAGATCAACATAGAGCATTAGGATGTTTGTAGAGGGTGTGTGCTTGGTAAGTTTGCCAAGGCATCGTTCCCCAGTAGTGACACCAGGTCAACTAGGATACTGGATTTAGTACACAAGGACATGTGTGGGCCCATGATTCGGAGGTCCTTGATTGGTTGTGAGTACTATCTCATATTTATTGATGACTACTCTAGGAATACCTTGATCTATTTCCTGAAGGCGAAGAGTGAGGTCTTCACATGGTTCCAAGAGTTTAGATCTCTTGTGGAGAACCGATCAGGAAAGAGGATCAACGTCTTGCGGTCGGATAACAAGGGAGAGTATTCCTCGAGACAATTTGTAGACTTTTGTGCACAACATGGCATCAGGAGACAGATGACGGTATCCTACAACCCCCAATAGAACGAGGTTGTCGAGAGGAAGAACGGGTCCATCACCGGTGCAGCGAGATCTATGTTGCATGATCAGAGTTTGCCTTTGTACTTGTGGCAGAGGCATGTACTACTGCATTTTACCTGCAGAAGAGGAGCCCTCATAGGAATTTTGGGAAGATGACTCCCGAGGAGGCCTTCACTGGTAGGAGGCTCAATGTTGAGCACATCAGGATCTTTGGGTGCTTGAATTTCTCTCATGTCCCCTCGGAGAGGAGGACAAAGCTAGACCCCACAGCCCAGTAGGGGATTCTAGTTGGATACTCAGAGGTGTTGAAATCCTATCACATCTACATTCTGCCACTTAGGAGAGTGGTGGTGAGTAGAGATGTTGGATTTGAGGAGGATAGGGATTTTGTGAGATCTCTTGAGTCGAGAGTTGGATTTGAGGATGATGCAGAGCTGTTGGGTGTAGTCTCAGAGGGAGAACAACCTTAGACGTCAGGTACACTAGTATCAGGGTTGACAGGGTCACCATGCATAGCTTCAGGGTCACAGTCAGAGCAGTTTCAATCAGATGGGGCACAGACTTTAGAGGGAGCACAGACTTTAGGATCTCAGAGTGTTGAGATGAGTCATGTGGCAGTCACTCTTGGGTAGAGTGACATTACTTCTCCATTGACCACTTCAGGTAAGAGGAGACCTAGATGGTTTTAGGAGACCCTGAAGGAGGCCAAGGAGAATGTAGGGGAGCCCAAGATATATATCAGAGAGAGTAGGGCACCAGTGATATTTGGAGCTTACTTAGCACTTGTGACGAGTATCAGGGATACTGAGCCACAGACTTTTGCGCAGACAGTTGACCATCAGGTCTGGAGAGAGGCCATGGTTGAGGAGTATGACTCCATTGTGCACAATGATGTCTGGGATGTGGTTTTGAGGCCACTAGGGAAGTCAGTTGTGACTTCCAAGTGGTTGTACAAGACCAATATGGTTGCAGATGGAAACATTGAGAAACACAAGGCCCGTTTTGTGGCACGAGGCTTCTCACAGATTGAGGGAGTCGATTATGATGAGACTTTCACACCAATTGCAAGATACACTTATATCAGTACTATCATTTCCATAGCAGAAGAGATGGGTTGGAGCATTCACCAGATGGATGTGAAAACCACATTTCTGAATGGATTTATTGAGGAGGAGGTGTACATAGAGTAGCCACAGGGTTTTGAGGTGAGTGATAGGGAGACTCACGTGTGTCTTCTGAGGAAGGCACTATATGGTTTGAAGCAAGATCCCCGAGCTTGGTATTCATGGATTGATACTTATTTGCTTCATATGGGCTTCGAGAATAGCGATGTTGATCCAAACCTCTATTTCATCATTAGGGGTGAGGACATGCTCATTCTCATTGTGTATGTGGATGATCTATTCATTACTGGAGTCAAGGATCTCATAGTTGAGTGCAAGCTAGGACTTGCATCAGAGTTTGAGATGAGTGATATCGGATTGATGCACTACTTTCTGGGTATGGAGGTATGGCAGGAGGAGGGTCACATATTTCTCGGGCAAGGGAAGTATGCAACAAATATTTTGAGTAGGTTTCAGATGGAGGACTGCAGACCCATGTCTACACCTATTATCACCAACTGGAAGAAGCTTAGTGCTTTAGATAGCGAGTTCATGGATGCCACAATATACAGGCAGTTGATCGATTCGCTCATGTATCTAGTTAACACCAGACCAGATATATGTTTTTCCATGAACACACTCAGTCAGTACATGGTTGAACCGAGGAGTGTTCACATGGTTGGGGAAATACACGTCTTGAGATATGTTGCTAGGATAGTGGACTATGGCCTAGACTATGTCAGGGGATATGGAGTCAGTTTGGTTGGCTACACAGATTCAGATTGGTCAAGATGTGTTACTGACAGGAAAAGCACCTCAGGGTGTTGCTTCAGTTTGGGGTTAGGACTTGTTTCCTGGTTTAGCTGGAAGAAAAAGTCAATTGCTTTGAGTTTGGACAAGGCATAGTATATGGCGGCCAGTCAGGCCAGTTGTAAGGCCATTTGGCTTCGTAATATGTTGGCTGGTTTATTTGGTCAGGATATGTCACCAACTGTCATTCATTGTGATAATCAAAGTTGCATAAAATTCTCTGAGAATCCGGTGTTTCATGACCAGTCGAAGCATATTGAGATCAGTACCACTTCATTCGTGACTAGGTTCAAAGAGGGGCATTTCAGTTGTAGTATGTATCTACAAATGACCAGGTTGCATATATTCTCACCAAGGCCCTACCACAGAGAAAGCATGTCTATTTTAGAGACAAGATGGGCTTGGTGAGGAACACCTTCCTCGGTAAGAGGGAGTGTTGAGGTTTGTATCTTGGGAGGTGTTCCCCATGTGTTTATGACCTCTTTATCACATGAGGGAAGGACATTACACTTTGTACCTTGTACTTTTGTCTAATTTCACTTTAACTTTGTCTAAAGTGAAATTTAGTCATTTTGGCCTAAAAGTGACTATTAATTCACAAAGGGGTGAATTGGAGACATAAAGTTGGCTTAGGAAACTTAACCCAAAGTGGGTTTGTGATTTAGATATTTATGGGGAGATCTCAACCATCTATTATATGGGAGATGAGATGATCTCCACCGTTCATACTCTAGGTTTCCTTCTGGATGTCAAAGAGGGGCGCAAAGGGTGAAGGAGGGAGCATTCTTCATTTGGTCAATTGTTCATTGAGAGAGGAGCTCTTGGAGGATGAGGATGAGGTTTTTTTTGTGGATTCTTGAGCTTGGGTGTTAGATTTCATGGAGGGAGGATTGCATCATCTACCATAGCTTATTTACTAGAGAGGTTATACTTCTGAGGAGGGCGCATTGCCGGATTGGGGCGCATTAGTTGTTGAGGCACTTCTAGCCATCATATTATAGTGAGATCAGTTGCAGAGGAAATCCATTCAACAGAGCTTCATTACTGTGGAGGGTTTTCCAGATCTGAGCTCACAGTTTGTAGTTGGAGCAGATTTAGTGGATTCACCAGCTTGTATGTTGGGCGCACCATTATGGGGTGCTCTTGGAGGTTTTGGGCTTGTATATCAACTCAGATCAAGTTTCTTTTGTATCAGGTTCCATAATTTATTATACTTGTATTCCTTCTTGTTCTTTCCTCATATATACATAAACATTCCAAACTGGTTTTCCCCGTGGGGGTTTTATCTAGGGTCATGTTGACCAAAAATACCTGTGTACACAAATGCATTCATTAGTCTCTTATATCTCTTTATTTTCAGATGTAAATATCTATAGGCATGTTGTATTTATTTTGGTATGCATGTGCTAACATCTGGACACTAAAACTACATGCTAGAGCACCCAAAATTGAAAGTATAACCGTAAAAAATCAGCAAGAAACACTTGGACTGTTAGCTGTTATAAAATGAAAACAAATACTTTACCTGGAAGTTGAAACTTAGAGCCTAACTATGGTCAAAGACAGACCCGGTAAGCAAGTTGATAGGACCTATAAAATCTTCATGGTATCAGAGCAGAGGTGGCTGAATTATTGTGGAAACCCCTCCACAGTAATGAAGCTTTGCTGAATGGATTTCCTCTGCAACTGATCTCATTGCTATATGATGGGTAGAAGTCCCTCAACAACTGATGTTCCCCGATATGGAAATTCTCCATCCTCAGAAGTATAACCTCTCCAGTAAATAAGATATGGTAGATGATGCAAGCCTCCCTCCATGAAATCTAGCGCCCAAGTCCAAGAATCCTCACAAAACTAACCTTGTCCTCATCCTCCAAGAGCTCCTCTCTCAATGAACAAATGACCAAATGAAGAATGTTCCCTCCTTCACCCTTTGTGCCCCTCTTTGACATCCAAAAGGAAACCTAGAGTATGAACGGTGGAGATCATCTCATCTCCCATCTAATCAATGGTTGAGATCTCCCCATAAATATCTAAATCACAAAACCACTTTGGGTTAAGTTTCCTAAGTCAAATTTATGTCTCCAATTCACCCCTTTGTGAATTAATAGTCACTTTTAGGCCAAAATGACTAAATTTCACTTCAAACAAAGTCAAACTAAAATTAGACAAAAGTACAAGGTACAAAGTGTAATATCCTTCCCTCATGTGTTAAGGAGGTCATAAGCACATGGGGAACACCTCCCAAGGTACAAAACTCAACACTCCTTCTTACCAAGGAAGGTGTTCCTCACCAAGCCCATATTGTCTCTGAAATAGACATGCTTGCCCTATGGCAGGGCCTTTGTGAGAATATCTGCAACCTGGTCATCAGTAGATACATACTGAAACTGAACTGCCCCTCTCTGAACCCAGTCATGAATGAAGTGGTACATGATCTCAATATGCTTCGACCGATCATGAAACAATGGATTCTCAGATAGTTTTATGCAACTCTGATTATCACACTGAATGACATTCGGTGACATCTCCTGACCAAATAAACCAACCAGCATCTTACGAAGCCAAATGGCCTCGCAACTGGCATGACTGGCTGCCATATACTCTGCCTCGGCCAAACTCAAAGAAAATGACTTATGCTTCAGTTTGGGGTATGGCAATTTCACATCCGACAGTCATGACTTAATCTAACTTAATCTAATCATTTGTTAGATCAACCACAATCGTCTATATTTGGTTTTATGAGATCTGATGATCTAGACCAATTGTGGGATTAGAACTAGCGAGTTTTTTAATTCTTCTTTCACTCTCTGCAATTCATCCATGTCGTTGATCTAGCTTGAAGATTCAATGCTCACGATCCTCCAACGGTCCTTAAGCCCACGGTTACTCATATGATCGACATCTATAATATTAGACAATCAACATGGTCAATTTCTTGATCAGACAGCTGCTGGGGATTCTCACCCTGAGCTTACGCTTTTCCTTCTGAGATTTGATCTCTGCATACTATTCACTTCTCCTCCTGAGCTTATGCTTTTCCTATTCACCATCATCGTTGTTTTTATTGCCATCAATGACATGCACACTCTTCTTGTAAAAACATGCCAAAATTTGTTGCATTATGGTCTGAGTACTTCATAGTGTTCATTCTTCCTATCATTTCATCATTCGCTTTCACCCCCTATGGGATTTTTGGCATTACTATTGTCAATTCTTCCTGTGAACGCAATATCCCTTGCACAATTCTTTCAGCCTGAGCTTTATTTCTACCTCACGGGGATGACGCCTCGACCTCCATTACACCTCTTTCTCTGTTTATTTTTCTTCTTCCAAATCTACACCCTGCTGCACTGAAACCATGGTATGTTCTTCATGTTGTGGCCCTTTTCCTCTTGATGTGCCAGACTCTTTTCTTTCCACATATTCCTCAGGCTTCCCAACCCCCTACGATGGGATTTCTTTCTCCTCCACCTACATTATATGTGGTTCATACTCTAGCGTATGGATTTCATCCATGTCAACTATTATCGGCATGTCCTTTGTCCTTGGTTTCATCACTCGACCGTTGCTTGTGTTCCGATCAACCCTACTCAGCACTCCAACTCGTGGTGGTGACATCTTACTAAAATATGCATTGTTGTGCTACAAATCTCAACCTGCTACTAATAATTCTCACTCTCTCACAATTAGGGTTCACTCTTCATTCTTCTCCTTAACTAAAAACACAAATGATTGAATTTTCTCCCTTTTTCCGACTTTATAGCAGGACGACGTATTGACAATTATTCTGCACTGACAATTTTCACTTTTTCCTACACGCTACACTTTTGTACCTGTCAACTAATTTCGAGGGCATAGTGTCTTCGACACTGGTTTTTCTATGGCGCACTGGTAATGCTAACAATTGTATTACATCAAAGTCTTCTAGTATTATCTTATCTCTTTGTCTTTTTGTTACATTTCTTCTTTTTATGGATTTTTTCCTTTTTATTCTAACATCTACTATATACAATATATACAATCATACCTCCTCTTTCTATTTTTACCTCAGGTTGTTAGGTCAACTACCTTGATACAACTTCAATCGGCTGCCATTCACCAGTTCTATGAGATTCTTTCTTGCAAGATCCTTCCGCTGCACAACACCTCCATTTGTGATGGCCTCTACCTAATAAGGCCCTAACCAATGCATCTTGAACTTCCCAGGGTACTGTATATACCTTCTGTTATAGAGGAGAACTAGATATCCTTCCTTAAATATTTTCTTCTTTATGTGCCTATCGTGCCAAGAGTTTTCCTTATATTTATGTACTTCCTGGTGAAATCCTACTAGATTTATGTCTTCTTTCAGCTCCATTAGCTAATCCAATCTTTCCTACGTAACACCTTCTTCTATCACGTTGGTGATTGATGCAATACACAGAATAGGTAATAAATAATCCAATGTAACCATCGGTTCCTGTCCATACACTAGTCTAAATGGTGTATGTCCTATAATCTTCTTGCATGTAGTCCTTTAAGCCCATAACACTTTTGATACCTTCAAATCCCAATCATCCCTATTCACATTGAAAATATTTGTCAATGCATTTTATAGAATCTTGTTAAAATATTCTACTATACCATTTTCCTAGGCAAGGTAAGGTGTGCTCTTCTGATGATGTATCTTGAATTCTTCTATCATAGATCTGATTGTGTTGTTAATAAAATGAGTTCCCTAATCACTCAAAAAAATTATGGGACATCCAAATCTGGTCACCACATTCTCAAAGAGAAACTGTGCTGCAGTTTCTACACTCCAATCCTTCACTGGGGATGTTTTTTCCCATATGGTTAAGTATTCTATTGTAGTGATGATGTATCTAGCTCCTGAAATCCTTAATGGTGGGTTAATGGTTCCAATGAAATCCATAACCCATTTATCAAATACATGTAAAGTTATTTGGGGCATAAGTGGCATTTTATCCCTTCTAAATGGTTTTCCCACCCTCTGACAAACATTGTAGGTATCACAATATTCCTTTGCGTCCTTATGTATTGTAGACCATCATAATATTTCATATTTCCCTCCAACTATACCTTCATGTGCTTCTTCTAACACCATGGAGCATTCATGCTCCATCACACATCTTCTTAGAATTCCATCTACACCTAACTTGTATAAATGACATGCAATCAAATAATAGTCTACATGGCACACTACCAACTGTTTTTTCTATGCGATAGTAAATTCCTTGGGAGCCATTCCTGTGCTAAAAAATCCAATGATGTCAGCAAAATAATCATCAGCAATCTGAACAGAAAATAAGTTAGCATCAAGAAAATTTTCCTCCAAATTCTTTGGCTCCTCTCCATTAGTAATTCTTGACAGATGATCTCATCTTGCATTCAACTTTCCTAGTTTTACTATGATTTTAAAATCATATTCCTTAAACAAAAACAACCATCTACAAATCCTCCCCCCCAACATTGGCTTGTTAACTAGATACTTCAAAGCAGAATGATCTATAAATATCTTAAAATGTTGACTCAATAAATAATTTCTGAACTTTTGTAGGGCATATACCATATCCATATCTTCCCTTTCTGTATTATTATAGTTCTTCTCATACTCAAACAATTTTTTTCTAGCAAAAGATATTGGGTGATGAATGTCTCCTTCACTTGATTGTTCCAAAAATTCTCCAAGTTCAATGGATGAAGCATCCACATGCACATGAAATTCTTTTGTCCAATCTGGAAAGATCAAAATTGGTGTTGTCACCATCTTCTCTTTCAATATGTCCAAGATTTCTTGGCGTTCATCATTCCACTGAAACCTAATGTCTTTGTTCAATAACTTCACCATGAGTGCAATAATATTTTCATATCCCTTTACGGATTTCTTGTAGTACCCTGTGTGACCCAATGTTTCTCTCAACTGGCACACTGACTTTGGTAGTGGTAAATTGGCAATAACAACAATATTTGTAGGGTATACTATCAAGCCCTATTTGCAGACAATGTGCTCAAGTAGGATACCAAACAGTGTGATGAATATACATTTCTTAATGTTCAATGAGATCTGACATTGCCTACATATTTCTAACATTAACCTCAAAATTTCTACATGGTCTTTCATTAAACTAAATACTGTCCAATCATCCAAATAAACCTCTAAACATTTATGTATAAAATCCTTAAATGCAACTACTACTACTCTTGAAAATATTGTTGGTGAATTCTTTAAACCAAATGGAATTACTGTGTACTAATATGACCCCCACTCTGTGGAAAATGTAGTTTTGTACCTGTCCTCCGGAGCAATTATGATATGATGGTAACCTGAAAATCCATCTGTGAAAGAGTAAACTTCCTATCCTCCTACATTCTCTAAAACCTCATCTATAAATGGAGTAGGAAAAGGATCATGCAGGCATGCATAATTTAAATTCCTCAGATACACACATATCCTAATCCCTCCAGTCTTCTTTTCTTGGACCACCATTGGACTAATCCACTCTGATTCTTCCATAAGCTCTATGATTCCTGATTCTAGCATTCTATCAATTTTTTCCTTAACCTTCTTCTTGTAGATGAGGTTTAATATGTATGGTATCTATATAATTGGTCTTTCCTCTATTCTGAGGGGTATCTTCATTTCCCCAATTTCTCCTGTTGCCCCTTTCATCTTTGAAAATGTGGATGGGAATAAGTCACTATACTCGCCCAGTAATTCGATTTCCTTTTCCATTGTTTCACCATCCCAGTAATCTCCAATGCTAGCTATCTTAGGATTCTCTTCAGACCCAATATTTACCTTTTTAATATTCATAGGTGCAGTAAACTATTATGATTGTAAAATGGGTCCTTCCATCCCTCTTTCTCCTTTCCCTTATAATATCTATGTGTCACATGGGTTTTCCTACACTTCTTCATCCTCTGTGACCTGATAACAATAAACTAATTGCTCAAGTGTTTCTTTTCTGTAATCTCTATCTACTGTCACTATATCTACCCCTGTAACACCCTGTTTCCCCCAGTTTGTAAAAATAACTGGACTGGCCAAGAACTGTGGCAAACTCAGAAATGTGAATATGTGATGTGAATGGACCTTGTGGAAAAGGTCAATGAATGTGAATAATATTATGAATTTATATTGCAGGACTACTGAGAGGGGATATGCTAAAAAAGAGACCACGATGGATACAGAAAGGCGGTGGAAGGCACCTGGAAAGGTGGCGTTAACTTCCACCGAAAAACAATACCGTATTTGGAATTCACTAGCCCGGAGAACCAAAAGTGGCTCACTGGCCCTGAATTAAATGTCTCGCAGACTGGTAGGTAGATGGCTCCTCAGGAATTAATGAGGGATGGGGAGGTGAACCGCCCATCTGTAGAGCCATCAAGCCTGACCAGCACGAGGTAAATCGCGCCACACGCAACCTCGCAAGAGGATAAGGCGTGGGAGAGAAGTGATTGGGGGCAGACGCGAGGGAAGAAAGAGAACTCTGGAAATATGTAGAGTGAGTGATAGTAGAGAGGAAGGAGAGTAACCTTTGCTCCTGGTCACTGGCAAACATAGACGCAGTCTCACAGCATCGTGGTCTCAGCTCGGGGGTGGCTAGTGGTAAATCCGCTGGGAGTCGTTGAGCCTACGGTTGGGTGGAAACGAGCACCCCTCTCAGCAGTTGTATAACCCCTGGTGTTACTTTCTGATAAGTGTTTTTCCTTTGGCATATTGAAATATATGTATTCTGACAATTATGCTGATAAGCTGTAAAATTGTGAATAATTTCAGTATAAGAATGTCTGTATGATGTTTTGATCAGTACTGGTAGTTGTATGTTTATAATGGAAAGACTACGTATGGATTATGTTCTCATAAATCATTATTTATATGCATACTGATCTAATTCAGACTTCATGCCTGGTTCTCGGGAGAGAGATACCCTTATCTTCCTCAGATAGTACCCTGGGTAAACCTCCCCATAGAGATACCCTTCTTGAAAAGCCCATCAAGATCCTGGAAGGAGGACGTGAAGGCACAAGGCCTTAAGAAATCCCTGATAAGTATCGAATCGACAAATGACATCCCGTCGGGAGATCTGTGGTCACTCACGACCGTCAAATAAGAAGAAGAAGTTGGAAATTTAAGTGCCTTAACCTTGACAGGTGTTGATCGACGGACGAGATTCCCTCGGGAAATCTGTGGTCACTCATGACCATTAGATTTGGTAGGAGAAAGTAGGATGTTAAGTGCCTTACTCCTGTGACTTTCTGTGTCTTCGTGGGTAGCGAAGAGGTCGGGACCGTAGATCCCCAAGGTCCATGAGAGCATCCAGACCGTTGATCTTTCCACATCCAGGGAGTCGTGGGAGATCACACAAGTTAGGAACCTGTCTGAGCCATCAGATCTTGGCTGGAAACCCGACAGTCGTTGGATCTGTCAGGAGATACCTGAGGGTTAAACCCCCAGTGAATAGGGGCGAAAGCCCCAAAATAGATCTGGACCGTCCGAGTAACGGAGGCCACGTGTCAAGAGATTTTCCACTTTGGGAAATCGGGAGTCGAGAACTCGGGAGTTTTGATGACGAAAGATTGGGGCATTCCATGGTAGAAACCCCGAATTAGATTCGGGTCGTCCGATTAAAGCAGACCACGTGTCGTGAGATTTCCCATTTTGGAAAATCGGGAATCGAGAACTCGGAAGTTCTGGTGACGAGAGATCAGGATTTTCCATGGTGGAAACCCTGAAGAATTTGTATACCGACCGATTTCGGGAGGCTACGTGTCGAGAGATTACCCATTTCGGGAAATCAGGGATCGAGGATTTGGGAGTCCCGTTGACAAGAGGTCGGGCTCTTGCCTTGATAAATCCCAACGGAAGAGAGACTGTGGTCATATGGGAAGAGGTCATATTGACCAAGGCATAACCCAAGGGGCTAATCACCGATTGAGGCTCGTTCATCACTTCGACATTTCGTCATTTGGGATACCGAAGGGCATGTTCCCCTGTGCTCTCAAACCCTGAAATCCAGACTTATAAACATCGAGATGTTAGCATGTGGTTAGGCTCCGATGAATGGACATGATCCTCTCGGAGGATCCAAGGTCTAGGATAACCATGAGATGTGAGGAAGAGATGCCAGCTTTAAGCTGGGGTGCGAATGTGCAGTAGGGTAAGTAGCGAGCAAATCTGGATGGCTAGAGTCCACTCGCCCAGATCTATGACTGAGGCTTCATTCTGAAGCCCCCT
>JASDQU011404709.1:29757-42612 GCA_032191745.1 Picea mariana
CCCGCCTCCTATCACTTCGCCCTCAAGGTCATGTTTCCCCTCTCGCCACCTGTACTCCACTCAACCGCATGACAGGGCCGCTCCTAATGGCCAATTTCTAACCCTGTAGGGATTTGTCCCTATTGGCCAGTCACTAGCCCTATCGGGGTTCGGCGGTTGCAGAGTCAAACGATTCGACATTCCTATAGCGCCGAGGCACAAAATACAAAGAGGCACCATGATTATTTGACCTGTGATCATGACCCACGATCACATGGGAGTAGAGGGAGAGAGAGAGCTAGTTTACGCTAGGCCTCCGTAGATATTTCGGGGGCTCTGATTCTGCAGAAATCAATGAAAACATGATTATGGTAGTGGGTGTGTTACAAATTGGTATTAGAGCATGGTTACAACACTTGGCCTGCTTGGGCTCAGGCACGAGCCGCGTAAGAAGATATTGTTATCTACATTTTCTCCTTAAGAAGAAGGATTGCAGAATGAAACTGTAATCTAGGAATTTGTCGCGTTTCTGTGGTCATTCCGAGAGACCATCATTCGGTTGAATACTTAGCCAGTTTTATGGACGTGGCTTCGCAAATAGGTTTTATAGAACTATGACAGGTCATGTTCGGTGTATACATTAGCTTTGCCGAATTAGTTTTCTTTAAAAGAAGGCCTCTTGGACAGAAGAGAAGGCAATTTATAAAATTATAGGTTTCCTAGACATCATAGGTTAATGATCGCAGCTTCTGGGGGTGGCGGGATGAAAATTGGGATTTTTAAGATAAAATAACAGAGTAAAGAATTCTAGACGATGTCAATTGCATATGTTACGCTTTGAAGAAAAGTTTGTCGAGCTCAAAATATATTTCATAGTTGCTGATGCTTTTTCCATGGATTCTGTGTTACTATGGTTTCATAGTTATGAAATTGTCTTTTGCTGTGTGGGAGATATAGTTGTTCTCTCCCTTTTACTTTCCTGTTGTAAACTGTGTTTGACTCTAGTTTCTCGTGCTTATGTGGTCATTCCAAGCGACTGCAGTTCAGTTGCATACTATGACAGGTCGTGTGTGGTGTATACATTAGCTTTCCCGAATTAGTTTTCTTTAAAAAAAATCCTCCTAGACAGAAGAGAATGCAATTTATGAAATTATAGGTTTCCTGGACAGCATAGGTTAATGATCGCGGGTTCTTGGGGTGGCAAGTTGAAAATTGGGCTTCTGTTGTTCTGTGCCCTACAAATAGCATGGAGAGTTCTGCAATCATTCTAACCGGCCATCGTTTGGTTGCATACTTAGCCAGTTTTATGGACGCGGCTTGGCAGATAGGTGGTATCGAACTATGGTGTATACATTAGCATTTCTGAATTAGTTTTCTTTAAAGGAAGGGTTGTTGGACATAAGACATTGAAATTTATCAAATTATAAGTTTCCTGAAACATAGGAAATATGTAATTTTATAAAGTAGATATATAAAGCATGCACGGAGCCCTCATCCCATACTTAGCCAATTTTTGCATCGCGGGTTCTCGGGGTGGGCGGCTGAAAATTGACAATTTGAGAGTTCCCCGATATACAAATTGACCATTGGACTTGCGGACTATTTGAATATGAAGGTCGTCATGTCCAAAAAAATTAGCATTGTCGAAATAGTTTACGTACGTCATTTTACATACCCTAGTGGACAAAAAAACACAAAAAAAAAATAGTAAGCATTTTTTGGATCACGGGTTCTCGGGGTGGCGGGCTCTAACTTCGGCCACTGTTGTTATGTGTCCTACAAATAGCACGGATAGTTCCGTGATATACAAATAGACAATTGGACTTACGGACTATTTGAATTTCAAGGGCTCATGTGCAAAAAAAATAGCATTCTCGAATTATTTTTCTTTAAGTACGTTCTACATACGCTCGTCGAAAAAAACAGAAAAAATAGTAGTAACGTTTGTTACATAGGGCTCCATCCCCACTACATTCAGCTCTTCCCAATACACATTAAATATGCTTTCAAAAGTCAGAATCTACCAGACAGGTTCGAAAAGATGGGCTTTAATAATTGGAAAGATCGAGGACATTTCTCATTAAAATAAATAGGCAGGCTAATATTCAACCCTTCCTTGTTTTTGATTTTGAATACGCAGGGAAAGATGAAGACTCAAACGCAACGTATTTCTGCGGTTATTAGATACTCAACTCGCATTCTCGCTATGGCTTCTGCCAATGAGTTGTCCATCATATATGACCTTCCTTCTAGGTTGTCAAATGTTTTTTCCCCTTTACTGAAATAATAAAAATGTCATTTAATTTGAAGAACATTGAGTATTAAAGTGCCTTATCTATGAAAGTGCCTTTTTGCCTGCATTTTGAATTTGCAAAAAAAAATTATTTTTATTTTTTTTGCTTCTGCAGTTTTAGTTTTCTTAAAAGCTTCAGCATAGTTCACGAACGTGTCACCCACAGAGGGCTTGACGTCATGTGCCTCTTTAATATTGTGCATTTAGAAATGATGGGCTTTAATAACTGAAAAGATCGAGGACATTTCCCATTAAAATGAATAGACAGGCGAATATTATGGGATCTGGTAATTTTTTTTTTTTTTTCTGCAATTTTAGTTTTCTCAAAATCTTCAGCATAGTTCACGAACATGTCACCCACAGAGGACTTCACGTCATGTCCCTCTTTAATATTGTGCATTTCAAAATGATGGGCTTTAATAACTAGAAAGCTCGAGGACATATGCCATTTAAATGAATAGACAGCCGAATATTATCGGATCTGTTAATTTCTTTTTGCCTGCATTTTGAATTTGTGAAAATACTTTTTATTTTATTTTTTTTGCTTGTGCACTTTTAGTTTTCTTAAAAGCTTCAGCATAGTGTTACACATTATTTTCATCATCCCTATGACCGTTAATGATGTAAACCTATATGTTTCCTTCAGAGAGGTCAGTGGCCTGAATTCTTGAAGAGAGAAGGGAGAAGAACTTTTCCTGAGAAAAGATGTTGCATTTTCCTTTGTAAAAACCCTATAAAAAGGAAGTTCGCAAGTTGCTATATAGGCAGGGTGCAAGAATGCCTGATTCTCGCAGGTTGCACTATAGCTGGGTTGCGAGAGGTTCACAGGTTGCTCTATAGGCAGGGTGCGAGAATGCTTACACGTGGGAAAAACGAGCGTTTTCTTGAATCTTCTAGAAGGAGAAACTTCCATGGTGAGGTGGCATCTGAATGGTTTGGATCTTATTCGCTTTCATGATTTAGTGGGATCATCCTAACCTCCTCACCTTATCCTCTTCAACTTATAAAAGGAGAGGAGCTCTCATGGAGAAAGTTAGCTTTGGAGCTTTTGGGATCAGCTAAGTGGGATTTGGATTGGAGTTATTAGCTTGGTTAGAGTGGCTTTGAGTTTTTTCCTTTGTCAAGATAGATTGTGAGTAGCTATCAGATCCATGGTTTCATAATCCTCGGAGCAAGAAGTGTGTGGGGAACGAAGGACAGTTGGAAGGGACCTTACGACATCAAAGCCAAGGTTGTAATCTCTCTTTCATATTTAATATGATACAGTAATATGATTCTTTCCTATAAAGCTTGTTGTGTTTTATTGTATGATTCCTTGATCACATACATAGGTTTATATTGAGTTTATACTATTACTATCATCTTGGTTGGTTGCGTTCTTTTGCAGGATCATCATTGTATGAGAGTTGGAATGGAGCTAGGATGGCGATGGCGAGAGGAAGTGGTGTTTAAACTGTATGTCACCTATCCCTCTTTAGTTAGTAAATTCAATATATAAAACTTAAGGAAAGCGTCATGTTCTGTCCTATTTTGTTCTAGATCTAGGTGGATCTAGGGAGATCTGTTAGTGTCTGCACCTACCGATTAGTCCGATAACACATAGTTCATGAACATGTGACCCACAAAGGCCTTGACGTCATGTCTCTCTTTAATATTGTGCATATCTTAGATGTCAGATTTGAGAATCTGCTCGGATATGGGAATTTTAATATGTGTTGCTAGTCACTATTCAGCATACATATTCAAAACAATTGGCATTAATAACTGAAAATATCGAGAACATTTGTCATTAAAACGAATCAACACAAAATGTACGGAAGACCATCCAGCCTTGCTTTTAAATACTTATTGCCATTTCTCTCTATCATCAAAGAGTTGTGGTTTAGGGTGCCTTCGTTCTAATGTTCCTGGTCATGGACATGTAAGAGAAATTAGAGATGCGATTGAGAGGAAGATGAAAGAAGAGAGATTGGTTTTATGTGACATGAGCTTTGAGTAAAAAAATAACTCCGTTATATAAGAGAAACTTAGAGAGGACGAAAAAAAAAGAACAAGTATGTTCTGGTTGGTGTTCTCCCTGTGTTCGATGGTTTGGTTGGTTGAAAAGGCTGCCTCGAGATTTTTTTCTTGAACTTTTTTGTTTTCTTGCTGGGAATTGTAATGGATTTTTAGGTCACCTGCAAGATAGTTCTTCGTAGTATATAGCTTCTTCCAACAACACAGATTTGGCCATTGTATCGAATTGTAGAGATCGCACAAGTATTTGTCTTCCTCATAGGTTGGTAACAGAATCAGTATGGGTGGATAAAACGACATATTATCACTACAAGAGTTTCTATTTCATAGTTTGATGACCTGCATGTGGCTCTGGTAGCCAACTTGACAGAAAGCCATGTTCTTTGTCAAAGTTTGTTCGGTTTCCTCTGGATGTAGTTGCAGACTCCACATATTTGGCGTCACCTCCAAACATTCCAGACCTTTCTGTGGGCTGCCATACCTCCCCCTCTATGAGGAAAGATATATTCTGATGCCATCTGCAACATTTGATACACTTGCCAAACATGTGTTGGTGCATTCTGCAGCATTTTATGCACTTGACACACCTCAACTACCCGAAGAAGTTATGTACCTCAACAGATTTTCATTTTGCATCTGGGTTGGATGTTTCTTCCAATTTACTGTAATAAGGCAAAGAAGTTCCACATACAAATCCTCAGGCAGGCTTCTCAACCAAACAGACGATCGAATACAGGGAGAATACCAGTCACTATATACTTGAATTTTTTTCCCCTGTCTTAACTGTTGTGACATAAAACAACTTTGTTCACTTTGAAATCGGTCTGAATCACATTTCTAATTTGTCTCGGATGTGAATGCTCAGGAACATTTCAAAGAAAACACCTTAAACCCCAACTTTTCGACGGCAGAAGGAACTTAATACTTGACAAAGACTAGAATGTTGAATAACCAGCCATTGCAAGCAGGCCATATCTAGAAGAAACAAGGTATTCAAAAAATTGGGATAGATGTACTTCGCAGCACCGATTAAGTACAAAACCCAAAATCGATATTCAACTCGTTTTTTATGAATAAAGAGTTTGAACGTCAAGAAAAGTGTGAAGAAGCTTCATCAATGTACATATTTTTAATTGGTCAATGGTAGGCGAAATCGCAATCGTTGTCACAAATAGTCTCAGTTGTATTTTGTAACACATCTTATTTGAAAATAGAATAATTTTGGTTTATTTCTTAATAGTATTTTCCAATTTCTGGTATTTGTTTTAGTTGTATTTTGGACCTTCTTCCCTTGTGTCGTTAAACATGAAGGACAAGATTTTGTTTCTGTTGCTCACTACTTCAATCTAAATAAAACCTGGTCTGTTCTTTCTTTACATTTTACATTTAAAAATACTTTTTCATAGGCCATGCTTATCTAGCGCCAGCTCTGTATTTAAAGAAAGAAATTGGAGGACTCGTTCTGCTCCCATTCTTCGGGTTCCGTAAATAGAATGAATTCATGAGTTACAACAAGGCAGTTGAACTGTTGATTCAATGTTCCTATGAAGTATGTTGGATATATTGCAGCTTGTTCTATTTGATAATATCCATGCATATATACTAATATTAGTATTGTTCGAAAAAATACCAAAAACTTCCTCTTCGACAAAGATTAGGCAGTTATGTTTGGGTTTGTGGTATTAAACAAATATGTCCATTGTTCTGTCATATACATCTTGCAGCCTAGGAACTTCTGTAGTTTGCAATTTATGCTTTAATTACTTAAAGTCACAGCAAATTTGGATTGTCTTTAATTTAATTTAGATATTGATGTTTATGGAGAGACATCGTTTGTTGATGTCATTGCAACGAATACAAGATGAATAGATTATAAGGAATTTATCTCGTTGAGACCACAATGCAAATTCATGTTTCTTGTTGCGCTATGTACATCTTGCAATCAAAATTTTCCTGGTTTCAACGAAATTTGCGAGTTGAAGAGCATCTTGCAAATTGGGAGATCATTTGCATTTGAATAGAAGCAATCCATTAATATATATTAGTATGAATACTATTCAGATAAATATGAAAACTTTATCCATTGATAAATAGTAGTATGAATACTATTGAAATAGATATCAAAAATTCGTCTTGGCCAATACTTAGCCAGTTATCTGGACACCAGGCCCCGGGTTTGCGGTATCCAGCACCTATGTCCCATGTTTCGTCATATACATGTTGCGGGAAAAGAACTTCATTGATGTGCACTTAATGCTTTTACTAGTGAGAAGCCAACAGAGGTTCGAAAACATTTCCATTATTAAATGGAAAAAAAAAAGGTTTTCCCAACTCTCAGATACTTATCTCTTTTCCCATTTTGCTTTTCCCGTCCATTATGGCTTTCTAGTTTTATACTTATTCGTCTTTCTACGTACGGCGGGATGACATGTCTTCATATCCATCTATATCCTCGCAAGACGGATCTAACCGACCATTGTTCCATTCCATACTTAGCCAATTTTATGCCCGTCGCTGCGGGGCCGGCACTTGCCAGCCCAGCTGCTTATCATTTCGCTATATACATCTTGCACTGAAAACATCTATGATCTACAAATCTACTGCGGGTTCCTCGTATACATTAACTTCGTTCAAAGTATCTGTTGTTGATTTTCATTCCTATCAACTTTGTGTCCTTCCTGACATACATCAACAATGGTCTTACCAGTGACAATTGGACATAGTGATATGAAAGATACTTCCATGATCTGCAATTCATGCCTTAACATCTCCATCTATATCCTTGCATGACGGATCCAACCGACCGTTGTTCATTTTCATACTTAGCCAATTTTATGCCCACCGCTGCGGGGATGGCACTTGCGAAACGAGATGCTTATCGTTCCGCTATATACATCTTGCACTCAAAACATCCGTGATCTACAATTCCACTACGGGTTCCTTGTATACATTAATTTCGTTCAAAGTATCTGTTTTTGCTTTCCATCCCCAGCAACTTCGCGTCCTTCCTGATATACATCAGCAATGCTCTTATTAGTGGCAAGTGGACACAGTGGTACGAAAGATACTCTTGTGATCTGCACTTTATGCATTAACTGGTGAGAACTCAACAGGGATTCCCAAGCATTTGCATTAATAAGAAAACACTAGATGTTCTTCTGCAAGATACTTGGTTCTTTTTCCCTTCTCTTCTTCCCGTGTATTATCTAGAATTCCACTGCGAACTTCTCCATCTTTTTTCCCTTATTTTCTTCCTATGTATTATGGGACTATAAAATATGGACATGATATTTTATAGAACATGTACAAATTCTGCATTCCATACCTAGCGACATTTTGGATCGCGGGTTCTCGGCCGGGCAGGCGGGCTCAAAATTGGGCCTCCATTGTTCTTTGCCCTACAAATAGCACCCCAAGTTCCGCGATATACAAATTGACAAGCACACCTGCGGACTGGCTAACTCAACATTGCACTTCTATTGTTCTGTGTCCTCCAAACAGCACTCCCAGTTCCGCGATATAGAAATTCACACACGAAGTGAATGACTGGCGGGGTGGAGATTGCCATTGTTTATGGATGCTAATCCCTATGAAGTATCTAACAGTATCTAAAAAATTATTTTAGTTTTTATTTTTTCCCTGTATAACAGTATCTAAAAAATTATTTTGAATACTAAAATAGCTCTTAGTAGTGACAATTGGACACAAAGGTATGAATCAGTTGGGATTGCAATCTCTGCAATATACATATTGAATACCAGATTCTGACATCGTCCGCTCTTCCATGTTACAGATTATGCATTCCAATGTTCGGAGTGATACAATCAGAAGGCCTGGGCCTCGCCTCCTTTGCAGACACTTTCCCAACCTGTTTTGGATCCTCCTATTTCCTAGTTCATGAAATATGCAGCTCCAGCATTGGTGGGTTGACATATGTTTATCTCCATCTATATAATCAGACAACGAATCCGACCGGTCGTTGTTGCTTTCGATGCTTACGATATGTTTCTTTGTTATATACATCTTTTACTCTAAATTTTCGTGATCTACAATTCCACTGCTAACTACTCCGTTCTTTTTCCCTTTTTTTTCTTCCCGCGTATTATGGGACTATAAAGTATGCACATGATATCTTATAGAGCATGTACTAATTCCCATGATATTTTATAGAGCATGTACAAATTCCGCATTCGATATCTAGCGACATTTTGGATCGCAAGTTCTCGGGCGGGCGGGCCCAAACTTGGACCTCCATTGTTCTGTGGCCTACAAATAACACCCATAGTTCCACGATATACAAATTGACAAGTGAACCTGTGGAGTGGCTGACTCAACATTGCACTTCCATTGTTTTGTTTCTTCCAAACAACACTCGCAGTTTTGCGATATACAAATTGACACACGGAATGCAGAACTGGCGGGGTGGAGATTGCCATTGTTTACGGATGCTAGTCCCTATGAACTATCTAATAGTTTCTAAAATTTTATTTTGAATACTAAATTATCTCTTAGTACTAACAACTGGACACAGAGGTACGAAACAGTTTGATTGCACTCTCCGCAATATACAAATTGACTACCAGATTCTGACATCGTCTACTCTTCCATGTTACAGATTATGCATTCAAATGTTCGGAGCGATACAATTAGAAGGTTCGGGCCTCACCTCCTTTGCAGACACCTTCTCACCCTGTTTTGGATTCTCCTGTTGTCGGGTTCATGAAATCTACAATTCCAGCGTGGTCACTCTACCACTGCTCACAAACGTTTCAAAGTATCTCTCGGTGCTTTCCATCCCCACTAACTTCCTGTGCTTCCATATGTCCTACCATATCCTCTTTGTTGTTATGTGTATTACACTCAAAAATTTATGAGACATACAATTTGACCCTCACGCCCTCACCCTCAACGCTTGTATGTTGCAACCCTATTTTGTAGTTGTCTTTTTTCCCCTGCCCGCGACCTCCATACTTTCTTACTATGCGATTAGAAACCTTTCATGCTAACAGCTGACCATGCAGGAACCGTCAATATTGTCATTAATGGACAAAAACCTCGAGGAGATATCCCATTCTTACGCATTAAACCAAGATGTGCGGAGAGTTATTTTGTCCCTTCCGATTGTTCATCTCCAACACACATCCTCGTGTTGGGCCGCTCAAGAAATCTACAATGCTTAATCGCTCATTGCAATATCCAATGTGTTGGAATTTCTATGTATGAAATTAGTATTGTTTAATGTTAACAACACATCATGCAACAGCCATCCAAATTGTCATTAATCAACGAAAGTCTCGAGGACATCTCCCATTCACACGCTTTCGACCAAAATTTGCGCAGGGTTATAATATCCCTTCCAACTTTTCATTTCATTCATCGGCTGGAACAAATAAACGTTCTTGTAGACTTATGGCACCAGGTCGACAGCATTTTTATGTAGATACAATAAATATGTTCGCACAAGAGGACTAGAGCTTTCAGTGGTCCAGGGCATACTTTACTATTCATCTCGTTCTACCCAAAACAAAGTGATTTGGACCTCTGGAATTGCTCGTGCAGGTTGTGTTCCTGAGGTTTTTGACTCTAAGGAGGTGGTCTCTTGGTGTGCCAAAAAATATATTCCAAGCCAAAGAATTATTCCACTGCGCAACCATTCTCCTATTTCTTTGTCGCCTTGGCTCTTCCGCGAGATGTTAAAATTGTCGAACCCAACATTGACATTCAAAGGACAAGACTGCAAACAGTTTCTAGAAAAACATCATAACAGGTTGGACATCTTAGTGGACTTCCTCAAAGACCCAACAATAGTTCCTAAAGATATCACAAGGCTGCAGGTAAGTTCCTTTAGAAATCCATTCCGGGAAATTGCTTGGCTGGTTACAAGAATAACGGGACAGGCATCCACAACAAGCATTTCCCATATAATTATTTATATTTTGTATTTCACAGTCAAGGAACAATACATTTTTTATTGGGGGAAGCTAATTTCGAATGAGCTCTGCTCCCAGTTGTCACGATTCAAAGAATCGAATAAATTTTATATGTCATCCTACTTGATTTTCGCAATTGTGTATTGTTGTCCGTTTCCAAAACTTTCTCTTTCCAATAAAATAAATTGTGGATTCAACCCAGTAACATTCTAGCATGAGGCCTTGTGGAGACACAAGGCCTCCCATTGTTTTTATGAAGTTTTTAATGGCTTTGTCTCAGTTTTCAAAGATTTACTGTTAGGAAAGGATGCTCCGCGGATGTCTAGCCAGGCAACCAAGTTTTTGAACATGAAGGGAACACTTGAGCAAGAGGAAAATCACAATGTCCCCATGGTCTTTGGCTCTAAGGAAAATCCTACCTTCCTTCCATGCCACATCACGGACAAGATGTTTGTTGCAGAAATAGCAAGGCAATACAACCACTGGTTGCATTTTTTCCATGACAAGAAAAAAAAGCAGTTCATTCCTCTACCCTGGAAAGTCAGAGACTTCATGTGCAGAAACATCAACACGATTGACAAGTTTGCCGCCCATTTCAAGAAATTGAACCTAGCGTACGCTGAAAGGATAAAAGAGTTCAACCCTAATGGCATTTTTCGAGAACATTTACTGGGTGTTGGCTTTAACACCTCTTTTATCCATACACACCTGACCCAAGACAGGAACAGTGTCGACAACAATCTTGCTTCTACCGATTGCGACACAGAGAGATTGCAAAGCACCATTGAATTGTACAGACAACATGGAAAAGTATCTAGTGAGAAGAGTACCCAGTCCCCCGCTAGCACTCCCAAGAGCACGACATCATGGAGCATCGCTTCGACGGTCCACCCCAGTAAGAAAGAAACCCAGAAATCTTCGAACGAAGGAGGAGATAAGAAACCTCCTTGCATAAATATTGATAGTTCTCACAAAATTACACTGGCGAAGAAGAGAAAAAACAATGCAGGGCAGGCGGAGGAACCCCAAATTAAAAGTGGAAAACTACAATTTGAAATTGAAGCTGAGCACATGTAGAAAATTGGGTCGTTCGTCGTGGAAATATTGGACACCGACTTTTTTGACATAGATGAATCCTTCGTAATCGAGAGCACTATTTTTGACAGCCAATCTAAAATTTTGGTCATTGAAAAGAGAGATGTAACAAACAAGAAAGGAAAATCTTGCGTAGAGATTAAATTTAGCGAAATGTTGTCGTCCCAAATCTGCCAATTTCACCAGGGAACTGGTGACATTCTTCATGATTCCATTAGAGGAATTGAGACAGAAAATGCCAATATGAAACAGCGCCTCAACGAATTTGATCAGGCTTTCCTTGCAACTCCAAAATTTTCCAGTCCTTTGGTAAAAATTGTGCCTGCTACCACTGCAGCGAACATGAAAGTTTCCTCTACCCTCCTTGCATGCTCTAGAGCCCTTGTAGAGAATAACATCAACAAAAGAATGCAGGTAGTTACTAAAGCATGGGAAACATCGCAAAATTTAGTTTCCTTCGGAAAGAAGACCAATGATTTGCTGGAACAATTGGAGATGAATTTAAAAAATGAACAGTTTTTCTGTGATCAGGTACTGGCCCCTTTTGCCAAATATGCTGACAACACATCGGAAATGAAAAGAAGACAGGAGAAACTCCCCTCACCAAAGCGCACCAAAAAATTAAAAGCATGCTGGCAAAAGAAAGTTGACAACCTGCAGCTCATTGTCAAGTCATGTAAACAAGTCATATCGAAAAAGGAAGATTTATTCACAAGCCTGCTCCAGCTGGACTTAGCCGGAACTACCAACGAGGTTAAAGATCCTAACTTAATTCTCAAATCCTTGTTAGTCACTGTTATCGCACAGTTTGTAGGAAGGGGCCAAGGGCTTGAAACCGGCGTAACAGGAGCTTCCCCGCCCACTGTCACCTCAATGGGGAGCTCTTTCTATTCAGGAGGGCAAGTCCAAGGGAGACGTCCCTAATGCAATCTGGGTAAAGGAAAGGGCAAAGGGTAAAGACCAAGTCAAAGAGATCCCTTCCACAGATTGCTGCCCAAGAGAGATAGCCACAGACCACTGACGATTCACCTGTTTGCGAGACAAAGACAAAGAAACTAGAACGTGTTTGCAGTGGATTAGTACTTCATAAAACCAATGACTATCTACCAATCAATATATGAGCAATGGATAAATGCTATTATTGACGAAGTCAATGATAGCCAAACTCAGCAAAGACTTATATTACTTCTCAATAAAGCATAGAGGACAATTAGCATTCAAAGTGTGCAATTAAACCATGTATCATATCATCAATGCAATAAATATGTCAAAATCAAGCTCATAAAGTTGTTGTGTCACCTATATAAAATCTGCTACAAAGGGGATGACGTCAAGCTTTATAAAAGATCAAAAGGATGACAAAGAGAAAAACGTTTTATCAAATTTAGCTAGGAAATGCATTCAATAACTCAATGTCACTCAATAGAGCTGCCAAATGTCACAACGTTGCAGGTATAAGCAAAGAATAAGGAGTATGACGTCACAGCTATGATACTTTTGTTGTTTTGCAGGTTAGCTAGCCAAAGTGGACGTTTTGACAAA
>JASDQU011404710.1:31958-45806 GCA_032191745.1 Picea mariana
CCTAGTGAAGGAGTAGAGGAGGATCTTCTGTTCGGTTTTTGGTCTATCTATATTGAGGAAGTTTTTGCTGGGTTTTCTCCCCCATGAGGGTTTCCTAGGATAATCTGTGTCTCTCTATTGTTTATGTGATTGCCTCTCTTTTAGTGATCTTATTTATGCAGCTAATGTGCTAAATGATTATAATAATAAAGCAGAATCGTAACTGCTAGTTGTATAAGTAAAACTTCAACATGGTATCAGAGCAGGTCTGAAAGAGACCAACTCACAGTTTATAAGAAGTGGCTAGCTTCGACGCACCCTCTCCAAGATTCAGTATTACAGCTACTACAAAATTAGGGTTTCTACATAAACCCTAAGTGTGGTGTTTTCCTTGTTTGAGGAGGATGTTGGAGAAAGTAACCACGCCTAGGAACTCGCCCTAGGAGGGCGCATCTAGTCCCTGGATCAAAATTCTGAAATTTGAAGTTTGAGAAATTAGGGTTTCCTCATAAAGCCCTAAGTTGCAATATTAGTTGTAGTTGCAGTATCAATTGTAGTTGCAATGCCAGTTCCTTCGTGCCAGTTCCTTCATGCCAGTTGCAACACCAGTTGCAGTGAAAGTTTTTGTGAAGTGTTGGGACTAATTTTTATTGTCCTAGTGTGCCTTACCCTAGCAAATATCCAGCTAACTTTAAGTTACAAGTTGAAGCACCTTTGAAGTTTTAAAGGTTCGTTATTGCTTTTCGTTGTTGCCATATGGTGCCACTACCTATCGATGCTGTCAGAGGTATGTACTTACATATGTTTAAATTGTATCATTATTTTTAAAGGTTATTTGCAGGAGAAAGGATCTTTTATCTAAACAACAATTGTAGATCTAGAAGGATCTCAGATCCAACACATTCAAAAAAACTATGCACCCCAGGTTTGATTACTTTGATATGCCTCTACTTGTTATGGAATTATTGTAATCTTATGAATATCCAGGTTGCATTTTGATCTATTAAAGATATCATACTAACCATTGGTCAAAAGTAAAGTCAAAGTATTAGATTGATTAAAAGTTGAGATCATAGAGTTTATTCCCTAACTCAAATTTCTGTCAAGATAGCATATTGTAGTAGTATAGAGGACAGGATAAAGAAAATAATTGTCATCTTGAGTGAAGGAGACTCGGAAGAAAAGCAACACACTCATTCTTGAAGAAAAGAATCCAGGTTCCAGGTTTGATTGATCAAGTTGATAAGATTCAAAAGTACACATCAAGTTTGATAACTGCTAAACACTATAGTTGTGATAGCAATCTTTGAAAAGTTTTATTATTGAATACTTGGTAGCATGTGAGCACTATTGAGATAAATGCTTAATGTAATCATTTACTAGATATAACTAACATCTCCCCTAGGAGAAACTTCTTTTTTTGTTTCCAAGTTACCATGGAGGAATGATTCATCATGACACTAGAAGAGTGTTTCTCTCATTCCTTATTATTGTATTTCTACTTTTTACCCTTGTTTCAGGCAAGTCACAAGTGATAGCTCTAAAGGAGCTATTGTGACAATTGTTCTTTCTATTGTTTTATTATTATTATAAAGAGTATTATTCTTGTATGTTGTTTCTCCCTTGTTGTTCTTGTTCCGAGCAGGTCACAGGTGATAACCCTGAGGAAGCTATAGTGACGGTTGCAGRAGGCAACATATTAGATGAGACATGGAGCAGACTATCCAAGTTGTATRCATGACCGTATACATCCATGTACCAAAGAAAATGAAGAAGAAGCTACTTTTGAGAAATAGAGTATCTCATATGGAGATTGATTGTAAGGAGCARAAGGCTCCAAAGATGATCRAAAATTAAGAATAGAACTCACAGTAGACTTGGTCAATGGATAATGAAGCCACCTTGACAGGAAGCAGAATTCGCTTGAAGTCTGACTCAACTTTTCATATTAAGACTTGGTATTCAACACCAAGTATATCCTGCAGAGACTGAAGATTTTGTAGACTCAGAGTAAGCCTRATCTCAGAAAGGATCARATGGGAAAAGAAGACATCTTCCARGACTGGCAGACAGATGCCATGAGTTGATAAGACTAGATCGTAGCTTCAAAGACCTCTAGGAGACRTGAAATCTCCTGAGAAGATTTCAATGACAGAGGAGGAAGCCAATCAGAAGGACTGGGATATGCATTTTGCCTTAAGACCAGAAGAGAAGTCAATGGTGACTTCCAAGATTGATCTAACAGATCAAGCATGTTGCAGATAACAATATAGAGATGTACAAAGCCTGATTTGTGTCCAGAGGATTCTCCCAACAAAAGGGAGAAGACAATGACAAGACACTTGCTCCAGTAATCGAAGAAATACTTCCAGTGTTCGTGAAGACAGTCAGAAAACCCATGATTCCGATACAATATGAAATTCAAAGGGAGCAGTCCGTGTATTTGAGATTGAGTTACCTCCATGAAAGAAGCAAAGCTACCTTCAGTATCAGCCACTCTCAGTTTCAGATGAAACTATTTCCATGATAGAATAGAGGAGCTACTCTCAGAGTTCATCAGCTACAGTGAGAATAGAGCAGTCGTTCTCAACTTCAGAAAAAGCAGCTGCAGGTGTAAAGTCCCAGTTTCGGAAGGAACAATTGCAGAGAGAGTAGAGGACATACTCTCAGGGAATGAGACAAATAGTGATTTGCAGAAAGCACATAGAACCAACACATGATTATGCAGATTGAGTTGCAGTTGAGAAAGTGTACCAAGTTGGTACAATGTGATGTCAAAATTTGATTGAAAATTTGGTTTCGAAGTACAGGATAGGAAGAATCATGTATGCAAGTTGAAGCAAGCTCTAAGAGCTTGGGCTTTACCAAGAGTAAAGTTGATCCGAACCGTTACTTCAAGATTGAGAATGATGGACCAATTATATTGCTGCTATATGTGGATGACTTATTCTTGACAAATGAAGAAAAGCTCATCACAGATTGTAAGAAGAAGCTTGCCGCTGAATTTGAATGAAGGACCTAGGCCCGATGCACTATTTCTTAGGTCTTGAAGTATGGCAGAACCCAAAAGAGATTTTCCTTAATCAAGGAAAGTATGGTGTGGAAATTCTAAAGAGATTTGAAATGATGGACTGTAGAGCCATGTCCACTTCTATGGATACGAATCTGAAGTTATTGGTTGATACTTTGTCAGAAATAGTTGATGTTAATCTATACAGACAAATGTATCTAATGAATACCAGACCAGATATATGCTTTGTTGTGAACACCTTGAGTCAGTATCTGGTGGAGCCCAGACGAGTTCACCTTGTAGCAGCAAAGCATGTGATGAGACACCTTAAGGGTACGTTGGATTATGATCTTTGTTATACTGGAGATCATGACTTTATACTGTATGGTTATACTGATTCAGATTTGGCTGGAAGTGCTTCAGACAAAAAAAGAACTTCAAGATATTGTTTCAGTTTGGGATCAGCAATGACTTTGTGGCAAAGCAGGAAGCAATCCAGTATTGCTCTCAATACGGCAGAAGCGGAGTACATTGCAGCATGCTCTACTAGTTGTGAAGCTGGCTTCGAAAGTTGTTGACGGGTCTGTTCAATCTAGAGATGGAAGCGACCATGATTCTATGTGATAACCAGAGTTGCATAAAGATGACAGAGAACCCAGTGTTCCATGATAAGACGAAGCACATAGAGATCCAGTATCACTACATTCGTGACATGGTGCAGAAGGGAGTTGTAAAGCTCCAATAGGTTGGCACAGATGAGCAGGTTGCAGATGTGTTGACTAAGCCTCTATCTCGTGTGAAGTTTGAGTACTTCTAAGACAAGCTTGGTGTAGTCCAAAAGGACCTCCCTCGAAAAGGGGAGTGATGTTGATGACACTATTGTATCCTGACCAACACAAGTAGCTCAGTTAGGATCTTATATCCTAGGGGATTGATTATCCCTAGGTAGATCCCGAAGGTCCGATAAGGACGATCTATCAGAGTACCTGTGCATGTATATGCCAGTTGTGGTCAGTAGTGGTAGCTCAGTTAGGATTTTATATCCCAAGGAATCTTATTATTCCTGGGCAAATCCCAAAGGTACGGTAAGAACAGTCTATCAGAGTACCACGTGGTAGCTTGTTAGGATTTATATCCTGGGGAATCTTATGATTCCTAGGAAGATCCTGAAGGTCCGGTAAGGACGGTATGTCAAAGTACCACAGATGTTGTCGTTGTTGTTGCACCTGTCTCATTATGTTGCCATTGATGTTGTTGTTGCACCTGTCTCATTCCGTTGCCATTGATGTTGTTGTTCCAACTTCATGTTGTTGATGATGTTGATGATGATGATGATGTTAGTCCAGCTCCATGTTGTTGTTGCCATTGATGTTGTTGTTCCATCTTCATGTTGTTGATTATGTTGATGTTCCAGCTTCATGTTGATGATGATGATGATGTAACTCCAGCTCCATGTTGTTGTCGCCATTGATGTTGATGATGTTGTTGTTCCAGCTTCGTGCTATTGATGTTGTTGTTCCAGCTTCGTGTTGTTGATAATGTTGATGTTCCAGCTTCATATTGTTGATGATGATGATGTTACTCTMGCTTTGCGTCATAGATGATGATGATGTTCAATTTCTACTGATGTTGATGATGAGAAAAACTTCCGATGACCTATASATATGACCRATAGTGTTCCCGATGTTGATGACGATGTCCCCTCCTCTTGATGATGTATTAAGTCTAGTCAGTTGTTATTGATGTTGTTAGTAGAATACCCTTCTTGTTAAGGGGGAGTGTTGAAATATTGTAACTTCGAAGAATATTCTACTTGAGAGAGAGTGTTGAATAATATTATTRTATTATATTTATTAATTAGGCCCTATTGTGCCTTTGTAAAAGTCGGCCCTTTTGTGCCTTGACAATTAAATGTAAATTAAGAGAGTAAAGTGACACGTCGGCCTAGACCTAATTATAGGCTGGCCAGACCACTATTTATAAGAGAGGTAAGTGCCTCATTTGCACATATACCACACTAGCTCTGCAGTGCGCAAGTCTTGGAGGAGAAACTACTGCAACTGGGGGTGACGTCAAGGAGGGTTTTGGTCTATCTATTGGTATTTCTTGGTTAAGTGGTGCGCTACTCTTCCTAGTGAAGGAGTAGAGGAGGATCTTATGTTCGATCGATCTTTGGTCTATCTATATTGAGAAAGTTTTTGCTAGGTTTTCTCTCCCRTGAGRGTTTCCYAGGAAAATCTGTGTCTCTATTGATWCTGTGATTGCCTCTCTTTTAGTGATCTTATTTATGCAACTAATGTGCTAAATGATTATAATAATAAAGAAGAACCGTAACTGCTAGTTGTATAAGTAAAACTTCAACAAACTTAAGGGAAAGTCTGCATGATGAGATTGAATTAGTATGGGGATGCTTCACCTGTTGTCAGAAAATCGACTACTGGCGTGTTTCGTTCCGTTGCTTTGGTTGCCATGAAGTTGGACACCTGCAAGCTCAATGCAAGCGTCCTCCTTCGCATTTCCCCCATTTTTCCAAAGTATGGAAGAGAAAACAAGCAGCGGTTGTCTCTAAGTCGAAAAAGATGGCAGAAGCGGATGGAAGGGAGAAGTGTGGCCACAAGCATGCACGGGTTGAGACTCCAAGTGTCAGCATCTCAAAGGCGTTGTCAAATGGAATCTCAMGTAAGAATCTRTTGAATTTTCACTATGCTAGGCTCAAGCATGAGGTTTATTTCAATTTTAGCATTTACTTGAACCATAAACAAATGCAGCTACACCATTCACAATCGTTGCAATAACCAAGATCAAAAGAAGAAATACCATGCATAAGAACACAAGAAATATCTTGGGAAACCCTTCTCAACAAGGGAAGAAAACCCAGCAATCCTTTGCTATATTCTTAAGAGAAAGACCTCCCACACCATAGACTTAGCACACAAAAGGGTGCTCTCAAAAACCAAGAAGCTAGTGCCCAAGAGAGGTGCGTACTTCAGCCCTAGAAGATGTACTTGCTGAAATTTTCAAATGTCATGTGACTTGTGTGTTTCCTCAATGGGGAAATTACCTTTATTTCTACTAGACTGGACAGACCAAAAGTGGTGTCTATTAGCACAACAGAGCCGACCTCAATAACTCAGAATATAATTAATAATTACAATATTAATTATCTTTTACATTAATTATCTTCCACTTTATGGTGGGGCCGACTTGTACCCTTTACATCACAATTAGGGTTACAGGTAAATCTTACTCTTAGACAATATAGCAAGGGATCTCACACACCCACTAGTGCTCAGCCACTAGGGGCACGTCCACTTGTGCTCAACCACAGGGATGTCCTACTCAACAAATCTTTATCTCACTGAGTCACACAGGAGAATCATCTGGAGTACCACATCGTCTCAACTCTCTACACAAAGGAGAACGATACACCCATCACATGGGCACCTTCACCCCTCACAGGGGTACACGTCGTTTCATCTCAAACGACACACCCATCTCATGGGCATCCTCACCCCACACAGGGGCATACACATCGTTTCATCTCAAACGACACACCCATCTCATGGGCATTCTCACCCCACACAAGGGCACACAGCGTTCCATCTTAGTCTCAGACAGGAATGACACACCCATCTCATGGGCACACCCAACTCATGGGCTCTCTCACAGGTTGTCTCACTCAATCTAAGAGGAGAACGTGTTCTGGAGGATGTCTCACAAAGATGTAATCATCAACACTCCCTCTCAGCTAGGGAGGCATTCTCCACCAGGCCAAGTCTCTCACGGAAGTACTCGAACTTTGTCTTGGCAAGCGGTTTGGTGAAGATATCTGCAATTTGCTCATGTGTAGGAAGGTACCGCACGTGTATTGCTTTCCTCTGCCCCATGTCTCTGATATAATGATATTTTATCTCAATGTGTTTTGATTTATCGTGAAACACAGGGTTCTTAGAGAGCTTCACACATCTATGGTTATCACAACGAATAATAGTAGGATCTATCTCATGATCAAATACATCTGTCAGGATTTTGCGAAGCCACACTGCTTCGCGGACTACCACACTCAACGTTGTATACTCTGCTTCTGCGGTACTCAAGGCCACAGAGCTTTGCTTCCTGGTGCACCAGGAAACCATGGCAAACCCCAAGGTAAAACAACAATCAGACGTGCTCTTCCGGTCCACTGTACTCTTTGCCCAATCTGCATCAGCATATCCCTGCAAGCTCATGTCTACACTGGAGGCATATCTCAGGCCATATCCAACTGTGCCTTGTAGATATCTCAATACATGCTTCGTTGTTATCCAGTGAGTCTGTCTCGACTGACTCATGAATCACGAATCCCTCTGGCTGCAAATCTCGCTTTGTATTTCTCGACACTTCCATCAGCTGCATGCTTGATCTTATAGATCCACTTGGAAGTCACTACAGACTTCCCTTCCGGTCTGGGAACAATATCCCATACATCATTCTTCAAGATGGATTGATATTCTTYTGTCATGGCATCTTGCCATACCTGCTGACATGTTGCTTCTCCATGATAGGAAGGCTCAGTATCAATGATGAGGCTCATGGTTGAAACATAGCTCGAGAATGTCTTTGGTTTCTTGCTTTCTCGGAATGTGCCTCGAGGAGCTGCATGTCCCTCTGCCTCTTGCAGAGTCTGTCAAGCCCAGACAGGCCTTTTATGGCCTACTGCAATGTCTCTAGGAATATTAATTGGAGCAACTGGATCGACTGAATCAATGGTTGTCTCCCTCTGAACTGTTGAAGCGGGAGAAGGTATTGTTTCTTCCTTCTTCTCAAGTAGTTTGACTCCCTCTAAGTCAAGTGACTCCCTCTAAAGTCTGAAGGATAGACATCTTCATTTTTCTGTGTTGCTAACCTGGAGATATCTCACGTCTTCTCAGTTCCTCTACTGAGTCTACAGTATTTTGATGGCCTCTGTACTAGGATAATAACCAAGATGGCCTCCCATACGGATAACAACCAAAATGGCCTCTTGTACTAGAAAAATAATCAATCAAGAAATATTGGATTCCCGTACCAAGGATAATGGTCCAAGTCATGACGGGTCACACACTACGGATAATACCCTTCATTATCAAAATGCAATCAACTACAAGTTAATGATTAAATCAATTAAGGAATATAGTACAACAACTTACCCTAGTCTACAATCATGCTCAATCTTGTATTTGGTCTTCCTGAGAAAGGTTAGAGGAAGTAATCCTCATTTCTCATGTCTTCATCTTTTTGAGGAGGGTCTGGATCAATATCAACGGTGGAAGCATATTGTCTTCCTTTCTTTCTGGTAGGACAATTTCTCGCAAAGTGTCCATATTTGTCACATCTGAAGCACTGGATCTTTGACATGTCTTTTCTCTGATCATAACCTGAAGCTGATGAAGTCTTCTTGTCTTTGAATGTTTGTCTCAAGTTTCTTTTATATCTTCCTCCTTTCTTGTATGAAGTGCAAGAGCATGATTGTCATCATGAGGGGAGTCTTCCACTCCTCTAGCTGAGTCTGATTTCTTCTTGGGTACAGTCTGTCCACAGACAATCAAAAGTAGGTAGATTTTCTTTTCCACTAATACTTTGAAGAAATGGTTCCCAATGTTTTGGAAGATTAGTGAGAGTGGTCAAAACAAGTTCTCTGTCTGATATGATTTCTCCAATGCACCTAGCTGATCTTTGATCTCTGACATCTTCATAAAGAAGGTAGCAACGGCGTCACCTTTTGTCATCTTGATATTTTGAAGTTGGCCCTTCAATGTAAGAGCTCTGAGGGTGTTGTCACTCTCAAACATATTCTTCAATGCCTTATACATTTCATAAGTTGTCTTCATGTTGGCAATATGAGGCAGGAGATGATCTCTTACTAAGTAGATGATTATCTTCCTTGCCTTGACGTCATCTTCCTTCCTTTCTTCCTTCTCTTCATCGGTAGTTGTCTCTGTTAAAGCCTTTTGTATTGTCCACAATAGATTTTCCTCTTCAAGAATGATCTGAAGTCTTCACTTCCAGGAACTAAAGTTGCTTAATCCATCAAGCCTATCTTCCACCAAGGTTTTATTCTTCATATTTTCAGATTCTTCACAAACCCTTATCAACTGGGCTAGGAAACCTAACAGCTAGGCTAGGCTAGCAATTTCAGATTTCGTTGGGCTTATGACTACCAACAATAAGCCTTGAAAGTCAGAAGAACAACGGTGAGCTGAAAAGCTCCTTCAATGAGCTGCAGAAACCCTAATTCTGAATTTTTTGCAGAAAATTGTGAAACCCTAGAAACCCTAGGGCCAAAAATTCAAAATGCTCGGAAATGCAATCTGAAGGTTGTTGGAGGTGCATTGAAGGAGGTCGTACACTCCTATGAAATTTTCAGCCCCAACTTCCAAGTATTAAGTGTTGGAACACCCAAAAAGAGAGGGTCGTACGCATTTTCTAGAAACCCTAGAAGGGTCGTACGATTCTGCAAAAGTGAGAGGATGGCTTGCTTGAAGCTTGTGCAATGGGTTCTTCAAGACCTATGCTCTGATACCATGTTGAATTTTCACTATGCTAGGCTCAAGCATGAGGTTTATTTCAATTTTAGCATTTACTTGAACCATAAACAAATGCAGCTACACCATTCACAATTGTTGCAATAACCAAGATCACAAGAAGAAATACCATGCACAAGAACACAAGAAATATCTTGGGAAACCCTTCTCAACAAGGGAAGAAAACCCAACAATCCTTTGTTATATTCTCAAGAGAAAGACCTCCCACACCATAGACTTAGCACACAAAAGGGTGCTCTCAAAACCCAAGAAGCTAGCGCCCAAGAGGTGCGCACTTCAGCCCTAGAAGATGTGCTTGCTGAAATTTCCAAATGTCATGTGACTTGTGTGTTTCCTCAATGGGGAAATTACCTTTATTTCTACTAGACTGGACAGCCCAAAAGCGGTGTCTATTGGCACAACAGGGCCGACCTCAATAACTCAGAATATAATTAATAATTACAATATTAATTATCTTTCACTTTATGGTGGGGCTGACCTGTACCCTTTACATCACAATTAGGGTTACAAGTAAATCTTACTCTTAGACAATATAGCAAGGAATCTCACATACCCAATAGTGCTCAGCCACTAGGGGCACATCCACCTGTGCTCAGCCACAGGGACATCCTACTCAACAGATCTCTATCTCACTGAGTCACACAGGAGAATCATCTGGAGTACCACATCGTCTCAACTCTCTACACAAAGGAGAACGATACACCCATCACATGGACACCTTCACCCCTCAAAGGCGTACAAGTCGTTTCATCTCAAACGACACACCCATCCCATGGGCATCCTCACCCCACACAGGGGCATACACATCATTTCATCTCAAACGACACACCCATCTCATGGGCATCCTCACCCCACACAGGGGCACACAACATTCCATCTCAGTCTCAGAGAGGAACGACACACCCATCTCATAGGCACACCCAACTCATGGGCTCTCTCACAAGTTGTCTCACTCAGTCTCAGAGGAGAAAGTGTCTTGGAGGATGTCTCACGAAGCTATAATCATCAACAGAATCCACGCCATGCTGAAAAAGTTGTCTCGTCCTTTAGAAGGTTCTTTGGAAAGCTCTAAAGAACAAGGTCGTTGTTTTCCTAAGACGTCCTCATCTAAAAATCCTTTGAAGTCTAACTCTAGGAGTCATAAATCTCTAAGGGATCTCGGGATGGGGGAGTCTACCCAACCTCTATTCCATCATAGAGAAGCCTGGGACCTGCCAAGGGAGGCCTCAAACTCCTATGCTCAGTCAATGTCGTCCTCTCTAGGTCCTAGCTCCAAATCCTCTTGTAAATCTAACTACTTGTTACACTCCAAGATTAGGAAGGGGCTCGAAGAGAAGGTTCTAGGGGGGTCTGGCTATGGATAAAGGAGCCAGGGCATAGATTGGGCAGAAGTCGTTGATTTCGTTGGCACAGATGCAGGTTGTCAAGGAGATTAGAAGTGGGAAACAACAAACAATTGTTCGAGCCCTTAGAGAAGGTAAATCCCTGGAAAACCCTCTCGAATGATTGTGCTCTCCTTTAACTCTTGTGCAGTGGGGGGGGCTCCAAAAATCCTTACCCTCAAACGGTTGGTTCAATCATGCAATCTGGATATCATTATGATACAAGAGACGATGTGCAAAGGGGTGAAGACAGTGGAAGCCTTCAGCAGTTAGTTAAAAGAATGGACATTATGCTCCATCAACGGCGAGGATCTCTCTGGAGGGGCTTATTAACGGCTTGGAGCCCTCATTTAAAGGCGTCCTTCACGTTATCTCTTCCTTCAGGCATAGTGGTTCAAGTCTTCGACAGCAAGCTAAACTACTCTTTTAAATTGTTAAATGTGTATGGTCCTTATTCAAATCGTTGCCTATTTTGGGATGTGGTCAACGAGTCAGGCCAATTAAATTCAAAAGACATTATTTTTGAAGGGGACCTTAATTTCACCACATCTTTAAAAAAGGTATGGGGAAAATCCCTCGCCAACATCCACAGGAAAAAAAAATTTACACTGGATGGAGAAACATCAGTTAATTGATTTCGCTCCAAAGAAATTATCCCATACCTGGTGCAATGGGAGGAAAGGCAGGGTCTTGGTTGCCAAAAGACCTGACAAGTTCCTATCTCTTAGGGTTTGATCGATAATCCTTGGTTTTTTAAGTCCCGAGTGGAGATAGGTTGGATATCAGATCACATGCCTATTGTTTTAGAAGTGTCTAAATCAGGCGTTAGGTCGCCTTCCCCGATGAAGTTCAACAAAGATTGTTTAAAGGAGGATTATAAGAAATTGGTAATGAATTCTTGGTGTCCTTTGGTTGAGGAGTCGAGACTATGATATATGCAACAATTTGCAAAAAACATTGATAAAATCAAAAAAGTCATGTCTTCCAAGGCCAAGGAGCATCGGTTAAAAATGGCGGCTCCTATCCGAGAAGTGGAAGCTCAGCTAGGATTTCTGCTCATATAATGTGAAGTTGGTTCTTTATCGGAGGAAGAAAACGAGGCCAAGTCTCTTATGAGGAAAAAGCGGGATTTGCTAGCAGTGGAAGAATCAAAATGGAGACAAAAGGGAAAAGCAGTCCGGATCTGCGAAGGGGACAACAATACAAAGTTCTTTCATAAATTTGTAGGTTACCGCAACATAACAAATTCCATATGGGAGATTAAGGACCCCGAAGGACGCCTGGTGACCTCAATTGACGATATAGCTGAGGCTGGTAAAAGTTTTTTTCAAGCTTATTTAAGGATCCAGCGAAATGCCCCATCTCTAAAATTTTAAAAAAAATCAATCTCTTCCCTAAATCCTTCACGGACGATATGAATGAGTCCTTACTAGCTGAAATTTTAGAAAAGGAAATTCTAGCCACTTTATCCTCCTTTTAGAAATGTAAAAGTCTCGATCTTGATGGTCTCACGATCGAATTCTATTTAGGTTTCTTCGACTTGCTCAAGTCGGATTTATTAAAGGTAGTCAGTGAGTCCTAAAGTTCTAGTAAGGTTTTGGGGTCTTTAAATTCTACTTTCCTTGCCCTTATACCTAAGAAACAAGATCATGATTCCTTTGAAGATTTCCGACCTATTGCATGCTGCAATCTGATATATAAATTGGTAGCAAAAATCATTGCAAATCACCGAGAACCCATTTTTAGTGATCCAGTTTCCCTCACCCAAGAAGCCTTACATTTCATCAAGTTAAAAAAGATCCCTTCTATTGTAATGAAACTAGACCTCTCAAAAGCGTACGACAAGGTGAGTTGGACCTTTGTCAGGCTTCCTCTCATTCAAAAGGCTATGGACCTAAAGATGGTCAATTGGATTATGGGATGCATCGAATCCTCTTTTGTTGCAGTTCTCATAAATGGGACTCCTTCACAGTTCTTTCAGGCTTCTCGTGAGCTTCGCCAGGGATGTCCCCTATCCCCCTTCCTTTTCCTAATCATTGTTCGGGAACCTAGTCTACTTCTAAAGAAGGCTCGAAGTGAAGGCCAACTGAAAGGTCTGAAAATCACCAATTCAAAGATCCTTACACACTTATTATTTGTTGATGATGTAATTCTTTTTGGTGCAGGGACAATCATGGAATTTTAGACTCTAAAGGGTATTTTGGATCTTTTTTGTATCTCTCACTGGTATGAAAATCAACAGGACAAAATCCATTCCCCTGGTAAATGGCTTAGAGGAGGAAGTCTCAGAGCACCTCACGGGGCTAATGCCTTTCGAAAGGAAATTGCTAGATGAAGGGTTGAAATATTTGGGCTTTGTGCTCAATCCAAATGACTATCAGTTCAAGGATTGGGTATGGCTATTCAAGAAAATTCAAATGAGGATATCCTTCCGAGTGCATCGGTAGCTATCAAGAGGAGGGAGATTAATTTTGTTGAAGTCAGTGTTGAGCAGCATTCCAGTCTACTGGTCATCAATTGCTAAAATTCCTAAAGGCATTTTAACCAAGATCCAGAAAATCTGCTTTCATTTATTGTGGGATGGGAACAAGGAAAAAGGGGGAATCTCACTGGTAAAGTGATCTACGCTGGCTATACCAAAGGAATTAGGGGGATGGGTGTTGAATTTTAATGCAACTACAAGAGTCATTCTCCCTGGAGGATGGCTTAAGACCCTAGTTGTGGACTAGGGCCCCCAATACACTCCTGGGGTTCTTGGTTTGGGACCAAGCAGTTAGAGCCATGGCAAAAGACCCTTGTAAGGGCCCCCAGTAGATGATTGGGGTTCTTGGTCTGGGACCAAGCAGTTTAAGTCCCTAGATATGTCTAGGGCCCTTGGATGTGTTCCAGGGTACCCATGTTTAAGGCATGGGTT
>JASDQU011404713.1:103725-114525 GCA_032191745.1 Picea mariana
AATCATAAACATTTGTCATCAATAGATTGTAAAAGAAATCAACCACAAAATGAAATAGAGTCTAGACTCTAGAGCATCATATTCATTACCAAAGAGTTGTAAGATTCATTGAATAGTTCAAACTTCAAAATTCAAATTTCAAACTTCAAACTTTAAAGGTAAACTATCATATAATGTTCAACTTCAAACTTCATAAGTTCATAACTTCGTTGTTTACAGAATAAGCCATAATAAAGAGTCAAGACTCAAGACTCAAGACAAAGTACTAAGTTCTAGAATCTAGAGACTACTTTTAA
This sequence comes from Picea mariana, assembly GCA_032191745.1. NCBI lineage: Eukaryota > Viridiplantae > Streptophyta > Pinopsida > Pinales > Pinaceae > Picea > Picea mariana. The sequence goes on from JASDQU011404713.1 coordinate 104,022, forward strand.
ACATGAAACTAAAAAAGAGATCTAGTATATAGTAGCAAGTACTAAGTACTATTCTCTAAGTTTTCCTCTTGCCACGAGAAACTTCTAGTTTCTTATCCCGTGATCTTTGAAGAGAAGTAGGAATGGGTGGAAGTGATCGTGGAACACAACCAACAGCTGAATGGCCCCCACGTGAAAATGTACATTGTGAAGATAAAGGTAAAATTGATGAATTTGGAACACCGCTAGTGGATGGGGGTGGCATGTCTCCTCCAAGAATATGATCACCATCGCGATCACCCAAAATTTCCTCTTCCAAGCATTCTAAAACAATGGCTCCATCCTCCAAATTAGTCTCGTCTGGATTGTTGTCCCAAGTCATATCTCTTTTATTGTTATATAAAGCACTCTCCTCCCCTACATCACAATAATGCGACAACAACCTCAAGTTGTAATGCACATAAACCAAGCTTTATGCCCGGTCTGCATTCAAGTTGTTTCTCTTTACACTATGGATGAAGCTATAGGTGCTCCAACACCTCTCTGCAGAAGAGGTGTTAACAACCTGAGAAAGCACATTCACCGCCAATTTATGCAAATTATTGGCAAAGGAGCCATACATGTTCCACGATTCGATAGAACCCATCCTCTCTCGATCTTTGGTTGCATGCAAGTTACCAAAGACTCCATGCTCACTAATGTATTTGCTCAATTCGCTTTGTACTTGAGCACACTCCTCTTCATCAGGTACCAACTTGTCCAATGCAAGCATATATCCATTTTGCACCTCTGGATCTGTGTGTGGTTTTCTCCTTTCCCCACGCCTAGGTGTTGGTTGGGCCAACCAAGGTGAAGAATAATATTTTGGGGTAAGGACATATGCCAGGGCATGGAGTGGAACATTCAAATTATCCCACCTTTTGACCACATGTTTATGGATATGATCATACAAGATCACATCCCTTGACTGAACAATGTCTTTGATTTGGCCTAGCATGTTGTCCATCTGCTCATACACCTCTCCAATCACTAATTGATCTGTATCTGCAAACCGAATCATACTATAAATGGGTTTGGTGAATTCCAGAATATACCAAACTTGTTGCCAAAAATGGCCATCAAGAACTGTGTCCTCCACCTCCTGAAAGTCACTTCTCTCAGATGTGGATGTAACCCTGTCTTTTAGATCCTGTCATAAATCACTCAAGGCCATACTAGCCAATGCCTCCCTTACCTTCAACAGGCAAATTTGGTCTTTGCAATCTTTAGTAACTCCAACTTGGAGTGATTGTGAAAAATGAAGTGGGCCATGCTATGATTGTTAATAATCTTCTTCCCTATCTTGTATAAAGCACCAATCCAGCTATAATCATGGTCCTTCATTTTAATGATATCATGCATCAAAAGGTTCATTGTGTGAACCAAACACCCCAACCAAAATATATTCGGGTACCTTTCTTCAATGATTGCTCCTGCTGCCATACAATTAGCAGCATTATCAGTGATGACTTGAATGACATTGTAGGGACCAATCTCTTGAATGGTTTTAAGCAAGGCATCTGCAATATTAATACATGTTTTGTAGCGATATGAGTAGTCATGTGTTGAAAGGAAGATCGCACCACTAGCAGACACACCAAGAATATTTATCAATGGCCTACCTTTCACATTTGTCCAACCATCAGATACAATTGATACCCCATGTCGGTTCCAATCATTTGTAAATTTTCCTAGAGCACCTTGGATTTTGGCTCTTTCCCTGTCAAGTCCCAAGGTTCTAGCTTTGTCATACCCAGGGCTCCTATATCCTTTAGGGGCACCATTGATGGCTTGGACCATTTCATGCCAATATGGTGAGTGAAGAACATTGAATGGTATACCACATGCATAGAGAAACCTGAAAATTTTTGCGTCCACGTCATCTCTACAACCTTGTTCAAGGAAATCTAATAGTGTTCTACGTGAAAACGAAGGCGAGAATGCACTACCATGGGCGGATGCAGCTCGACCAGTGAACAGTCTTTGTGTATTCTCATGTTCAACCTTTGGTTTTTTGGCTTTGTTTTGTGCTACCTCCTCTTCCCTTTGGTATTTGAGTCTTTCTTTAGGATCCACTCTCACACAGGTTTTGATTCCTATATTCTTACCTTCATCCCAATACATAGTCCCACATAGGTGCTTTCTCACACGGGTATAGGAACCTGTGTATTTTGTATGACAATGGTAGCATATAAATTTCCATGTTCCACGCTTTCCCTCCAATTAGCTTTGTGACATACTTCCACAGAGGTGTGTTCCTCTCTCTAACTTTTTGGGGATCATGATCATCCCTATCATTTTCATTGTCTTCATCCCCTTCCATTCCTTCTTCCTCTCCTTGGTATGTGTTGTCCACTTCTATTTCATCTTCACTATCATGGGTATTTCGACGTGAACTTCCCACCACCATCATTATAACAAAAAAAGGAACCAAAATGGCATACCACATTGATATCAACGTCATGAACGTTGAACCTTGATAATAACTTGCTACCTGCAATAGAATGATGGAGGAGAAATCGGAAAGAGTAGGAGAAGAAAACATTCAAATATTCAACATAGCATATGCCATAATATACTAGTTTACAACACATGCAGTTTTTTTTTAAACAAAACAAGAAAGAAAAATGGGCTTCCAAGCCTACCTCTTTAGCTCTCCAATTGTGGTTGAATATGACTATGGTAGCCTTCAATCTCCCTCCAAGCTCTCACAATTGGCAGCCTTCAAAGTGCAATGACAATCTCCCTTACAAACTCTCCAATCTCTCTTCCAAACTCTCCAATCACCCTATGGGAGCCTTCAATATTCCTTCCAAGCTCTTCAATCTCCCTTCAATCTCCCTTCAATATCCTTCAATCTCCTCAAGAACTAGAAAGCTACAAGAACACTCTCAAAGTCAAAACCCTATTAGCAAAGATGAGTGAAGTGAATGAAATGAGAAATAGAATGAGAGAAAAAGGAGTGAATGCATGTTTAAACTATTTACCCAAACCTAGGCTACCTTTCCCTTCCCTCATTTCCCTAAAAAAAAACAAAAACAAAAACTCACGAAGGCTTCCTCATGCGCATAGGCCCTGGGGAGCGTTTTTATTAGTGGGAGCGATCAGGGAGAATCCAGGGAGCGAACGCTCCCTGAGGAGAGAGTGTGTTCTCCCTCCTCATGGAGCGTTCGCTCCCTAAGTGCTCCCTACAAAACGAGGGAGCGCAAATTTTCAAGAGGAATCACGCTCCCAAAATTCGCTCCCGAACGGGAGCACGCTCCCTAAACGCTCTCGTTCGTTGCGTGATCCTAGAGAGGGATCGAGAAGGAGGGGGGGCTCCCCCGCAGCATAGCCGTTAATTATGCCAACTAAAACATGTTTTACCCATTAATCTTAGGCGCTTTATAATTTCAGTCATTCCGGCACTCTGGCACTGTTTGAATTTGTTCTCGATTTGATTTTTTGGAGGACAATCTCCAGGAGTGATGTGGTGGGATGACATCACTTCTGATGACGTGTCATGAAAAATCTGAGTGACACGTGTCACCCAAAATCGTGCAAATTATGTGACCAAGAATGCCCAAGCTGAGTGCCACGTGTCACCACGTGTAAAGAGTGCCAGGTGGCAGAGGATGTGTCATCTGATTGATTAAAATATTTTGTGGAAAATCAGAATTCCAAGACTACAAATTTTCGTGACTTCAGGATTTTTAAGACTATAAACATTTTGAGCTTGAACTTCCAAATCACGAAGTCCCGAAGTAAACTTCGTATTTCTCTGTTGTTTAAACATTTTGCAATTTTGGAACTCCGAAGTTGCGAGAGTCGTCGATCTAGATGACTGTCAAATTTTAACAGCTGGTACTTGATCCGCCCTGTCAAGATGTAACGAACAATCTTTTAGTCTAATAAATGAGATTCCTAAAGTTTAAAATTTTATTTTGAAAAGGACAAAACCAAAAGGAATTTGAAAAATTGATTTTTATTCGAAAATTTCATTTATGTTCCAACACATTGTATATCCAATTTTGAATGAAGATTCTCTTTTCCCCCACATCTTTCTCTATTGTGCAACTTCTTGTATTTTTGGTATTAATGTTAATGTATATTTCCATTTTGGTTTCTTCACACTGTAACCTCTCTTTGCATGGGTTTCTATCGCAAATTTGTAGGTTAATCTACCCCATATCTCCTCCTCTCACATGGCTTAAAGCCTCCCCGATCTTAGCTCTCCAAGATTCGAATCAGGCTAACATGTACTAGGAGGAATTGAACCCTTGTGGGAGGAATATCACCACCCTCACTTTACCAATCAAACAAGCCTCTACAGACCCTAACACTAACTATGCTTTTATAATAGTTTTCTTAATTAAGGCCATAACAAATACAAAAAACATTTTTGGGGATTTTGGGAATATAAGCTTGCAAAACATTTTTTAGATGATGTTGTTCAACACGAACAAGTAAGCTTGTAAGTTGTGAAAGCAATATTTCGGTTAAGTTGATGTGACTAGGGGGAATCTAAACGACCAAACTTGCATGGGACTTCCACATGGCTCCAACCACAAGTGAACCACTTACAAAAGAATGCCATCCCACAAGAGGCGGGCATGCCTCTAGCGGGATTTGAACCTTGGTGAGGGGAATAGCAACACCCTCGCTTTACCAACCAAACCCCCATTGACAAGTTTGTAAGACAATTTTAGAATAAGAATTTCCAAAGCTTTCCAAATATATTTTTCTATCATATTCACTGCACATAGCTCTCTTTTAAAACCCTTGGTGTTGATTTTTGTAGCTTTGGGCAGGATTCTCACATGACCCTAGGTGTTGGGCATGTGGGAAACATTGTGGGCACCACATCACACTTTCGATTTGGAGAAAACCCCCCTGGATTTGAGTAGGGGCTTCATGGGTTTGATGATGGGCTTTGTGGGCTTTTGTTGGGGCTTCACACCCACAAGGAAAGCCTAATTTGATGTTGACATGTGGGGGGGCTTATATGGTGACCCCTAAGGATTGTATATAAAGGAGAGAGGTCATTGTGACATCTCATATTGTGCCATAGTGTGGTGACATGATGGAGTTGGCATAAGTGAGTCTGCACTTGTGCCAAGGAGGATTGGTGATCTCAGCAAAGGGAAATTATGCATGGTGGCGAATCTAGCCTAGGAGAAAGGAGATCGTAGAGAGCAAAGTGTATGGAGGTGTCCATACAAGTTTTTTGTACTCATACGTGGTTTGCAGAGGGACGAAGCACGTATATACATGGGTTGCAGAAATACGTATGGCATATAGAGTATACGTGAGTTGCAGTGGAGCAAACAGCTTATATACGCGGGTTTCCAGTAAGGTGAATCGCATATATATTTTTTTGGGCATGTACAAATCCGTACAGGCTGACAGGTGACATCAGCAAGTCGTATAGGTGGTCTACACCAGATTCATAGGCAAAGGAGATTTCCAAAATATTGTTGAGGTTTGATTTTCTGATTTGTATGGTTATTGGAGGACAAGGTTTTCCTCATATTTGGTGACATTGTATTCACTGAGAGGATTGGTTTTGTCCTCAGTTTTGGTGAGATTGAGAGGATTGGTTTTGTCCTTAGATTTGAAGGATTGGATAAAGTTACAGAACAAAATTATTGTGTCTCTTGTTTATTGATGATTCATCTCTGATCTTGTTATTTCTGCTACATATGTTTTCAGTCAATAATTTCAATGTAAAGTTGTTCAGTGATAACAGCCAAGGTTTTACTGTTAGATCACTAGGAAGCAATTTTCAGATCTGAAATTAGTCACATAGAGTTGCATGTGAAAATTGACATGGTATTAGAGCTTGGGATATGAAGAGAAGAGGATTATCTTGAGACATAATTTTGGTCACAACACTGGAAGAGTGTTGTTCTCGTCTTAGTCTTTGTTCTTGTTCTAAGCAGATCAAGATGGTGAGCACGTTAAAGCTTGAGGATAAGTTGGAGAGGGAAACCAACTTCTGGGCTTGGAAGTCAAGGGTTCTCCTCTTGTTGGAAGAAAATGACCTCAAGGAGTATGTTGAGAGTATGGTTGCAGTTCCTATCGATCCACAGGAGTTGACAACACACAAGAAGAAAGAAGTAAAGGCGAAGCGGGTATTGCTAGAATCTGTGAAGGATCACTTGATCCCCCACATTGCTAAGAAGACTACTGCCAAGAATATGTATGATGCCTTGGTGGGTCTCTACCAAACAAGAATACAGGGAGGATGTTGCACTTGAAGCACTAGCTTCAGATTATTAGGATGATCTGTGAAGACACAGTGGTCAACTATCTTATGAAAATTACTCAGATCCGAGATCATCTTACAGCCATTGGTGAGACATTGCAGGATGCTAAGTTGGTGAATGTGGCCTTGAGAGGTCTTCCCGGGTCTTGGGAACCATTCGTGCAGGGGATATGTGCACGAGAGACATTGCCCACTTTTGATAGGATATGGATTGATTGTATCCAGAAGGAGACTCGGTTGGTGTAAGGAAGAATATCGATGGTTAGGTGAAGAGTAACAGTGATGAGAACCAGGCCCTTGTAGCCCGCACTAGGAGGGGCAGAAGAGGTTCTCCAAACAAAAGACGTCTGTCGGGAAGAAGAGATTCTCTCGAAAGAGAAGCATCCCCAAAGTCGAGATGGAAGAAAGATCTTAGCAAGATCAAATGCTTTGAGTGTCATGACTTTGGCCACTATGCTTCATAGTGTCCACTCCGGAGAGGAAGTGGAAGAAGGCAGCAGGCATCAACAACAGAGGTTGTTGACGTTGCAGACAGGTTCCAGAGGGAGATCTTGTTGGTCTCGGGCCTTTTAGGTACAATCTCTAGCAGGGAGACTTGGTTGGTGGACAGCGGAGCATCTTGCCATATGACAGGTGCACAAGAGTTGTTTGACACTCTCATAGAGATTGGCTCAGACTTATGTGTGGAGCTTGGTACGAGAGACAAGTATTCAGTACGAGGATCCAGTACAGTATCGTTTCAATTGGAGTCAAGAGAGATATTGAGGGTGTCAAATGTGTTGTGGGTGCCAGAACTCAAGAGGAGTGTCCTCTCAATCTCAGAGATTGAGAGGAAGGGCTATCATGTATTGTTTTGAGACGGACATGTACTTCTTGTGCCCAAATAATCTAGCTTCAGAGCAACAATGGTTCTTGGAGTTAGGGAGGGAAACCTATATAGGCTAAGGGGCCAGCCTATGGGTGCTATGGCCAACAGAGACAGAGGAGAGGGAGCAGGTGGCTCTACGAGTAGTGAGGAAGGTGGCCTCACCAGCAGTATCAGCTTAGAGGGAGTCATCCATCAGGATCCAGAAGAGAGGAGCAGCCTCCCAGGACTATGCAGAGGACAGTGGACAGGGAGAAGACAGCTCCAGAGGTTGTGCAGACTCTGAGGAAGTCAAGTTTCAGAAGAAGCATGTGGTCTTAGAGTGAGCACGATCTCAGGAAGAGTCAGTTGGCTTAGAGGGAGAGATAGTCATCCAGAGGGAGTTACCTGTCAGTTTTAGATGGGAGAGAGACATCTTCTAGGACTGGCAGATAGGTTTCGTGGGTTGAGGAGGTCAGACAAGAGATGCAGGAGAAGTAGGCTTCTAAGAGTTGTGTACCTTCCATGGAGGATCCAGTTGACTCAGCAGGATTTGCTACAGTGATAGAGGAGGCAGACAATCAGGAGATAGAATTTGCTTCTATCATAGAGGGAGTAGCCAGTGAGGCAACTTGGACAGTAGGATTTGCCTCAATGACCGAGGATGCAACCAATTAGACAGATTTTTCCTTAGTGACCAAGGATGCAACCAATCAGATAGATTTTTCCTCCGTGACTGAGGATGTGGCCAGTCAGACAGACTGGATAGCAGGATTTGCTCCAATGACCAAGGATGCAACTAGTCAGACAGACTTTGCCCCAGTGACTGAGAATGCGGCCAGTCAGATAGACTTGATAGTAGGACTTTTTCCTGTGACAGAGTTCACAAACCCATTTTCCACAGTGACAGAGGGAGTAGCCAATCTATAGACTATTGGAGTACAGATGAGGTGGCAGATTCAGAGCTATATCTACTATGTGCGACAATGATGCATCCAGATGTTGGAGGATGGGATACCTCACTCACTAAGAGGGAGTGTTGATTTTGTAGCATCATGAGGCATTCCCACTTGTGGAGTGTGGTGAGAATACCTTCCTCACTAAGAGGGAGTGTTGATTTTTGTAGCTTCGGGTAGGTATTCTCACATGACCCTAGGTGTTGGGCATGTGGGAATCGTCGTGGGAACCACATCACACTTTTGGTTTGGAGAAAACCCCCTTGGATTTGAGTAGGGGCTTCATAGGTTTGATGATGGGATTTGTGGCTTGTGTTGGGGATTCACACCCACAAGGAAAGCCTAATTTGATGTTGACTTGTGGAGGGGCTTCTATGGTGACCCCTAAGGATTGTATATAAAGGAGAGAGGTCATTGTGACATCTCATATTGTGTCATAGTGTGGTGACATGATGGAGTTGGCATAAGTGAGTCTTCACTTGTGCCAAGGAGGATTGGTGATCTCAGCAAAGGGAAATTTTGCATGGTGGCAAATCTGGCCTAGGAGAAAGGAGGTCACAAAGAGTGAAGTGTACGGAAGTGTCCGTACAAGTTTTTTGTACTCATACGCGGTTTGCCGAGGGATGAAGCGCGTATATACGTGGGTTGAAGAAGGATGTATCGTGTATAGAGTATACACGGGTTGCAGTGGAGCAAACAACGTATATACACAGATTGCCAGTAAGGTGAATCGCATATATATTTTTCTAGGCAGGTGCAACTCCGTACAGGTTGACAGGTAATGTCAGCAGGCCGTATAAGTGGTCTACAGCAGATTCGTAAGCAGAGGAGATTTCCAGAATATTGTTGAGGTTTGGTTTCTGATTTGTATGGTTATTGAAGGACAAGGTTGTCCTCATATTTGGTGACATTGTATTGGCTGAGAGGACCGGTTTTGTCCTCAGTTTTGGTGACATTGAGAGGACTAGTTTTGTCCTCAGATTTGGGATTGGATAAAGTTATAGAACAGAATTATTGTGTGTCTTGTGTATTGACGATTCATCTTTGATCTTGTTGTTTCTGCTGCATATGTTTTCAGTCAATAATTTCATTGTAAAGTTCAATGATAACAGCCAAGGTTTCACTGTTAGATCACTAGGAAGCAATTTTCAGATCTGAAATTAGTCACATTGTGAAAATTGACACTTGGTTCTATAAGCAAGTGACTTCATACTTTTGGTATGTCCTTGAACTTATTTCTATCTTTTTAAATCGTTTCCTAGGGTGTAGAATGACCGTTGATGATGTGAAAGGTAATTTTAAGGCAGACTTTCATTGTTTCATGAGTGACTTTACAACCCAATTATGTGCTCTACTCCATCTTCTTAAAAAATATTTTACATGTACTAATCTATGGGATCAATTAAAGATGCCTAATGTCCTTGGTTGGGGTAGGGAAGGAAAGTAAAGGTCTATGTAGCTTTTTACCTTGTACCACTATTTATCTTGTATAAATTTTAAAAGCATTACCACCATGAAGACATCAGTGTTAGTACCACTATGAATAGGAGAGGATATAGCTTGCTCCTCTTGCAACACATCTCACTCCATGAAATGCCTTTGAATGTGTTTAAAAAAAGAACTAAAGGCCAATGGTTCCTTGGTTCAATGGTGAGGTTGATGAAGTGTTGAGTCATCCACCAAGGTTCCATTCTCACTGTGATCTGCCCCATCCAAATGGCATGTTAAAAGGGATGAGGCCATGTGCAAGTCCCAGGCAAATTAGGCAGTATACATACCCCTTAGTCCTGGCATCTAAGCCAAAGAGAATCCCTGTTATGTGGCACAGCCCCTCAGAGTGTGTTTCTGGAAGCACCTCCAAAAACAAAAACAAAAACTAAAGGAAATATAAACTAGAATATCTAGCTATGATAAGAAAAATGTTGTGCATGCTTCCATGTGGAAACCCAAAAATTACTAGGATACTTTGAATAACAATCATTTACACTGTAGCCCCCAGGGGGCAGCTCAATTGGCAAGTGCCATGATATGAAGTGTTATGTTCCATGAGGTTCCGAGTTCAAATCCCCCTGATTTACCCGTGCCTGTGGAAGGGGCATATGTATGGCCCCTAGAGGTTATAGTGGTAGTGGTCGGAATCGACCCCATGTCACGCGAATACGAGACCAGCCCAGTTGCCGATTCCGCCAGTCATAAAAAAAAAACAATCATTTACACTGTAGGCCCTATACTGGACCAAAGCCACATGAAATGCCATTGCTAATTTAGCTTAGACTTGCATTGCTTTTCAATTAGGCACACAAAGTAAGTATTTCTATAACTCAAATTATAAAAGGGGGATGATGAAACCTGTATAATATGCATCCTAGAAAATGAATAAATGTAAAGGAATCTGCTTCTCATATCAAAAGGTTTGTCAATTGTTGGGAATCCACAAGA
>JASDQU011404714.1:24911-36362 GCA_032191745.1 Picea mariana
CTTAGGGTGATGGCCATGAAGTAAGCCAAGGTTCATAACAATGGCTTCACTCCCACACAGACTCTTTCACCGACTTTGAATTTGAATTGCAAGCAGGCCTTTCATTGCTGGAAGGTCTGGTTTTTGAGTTATGATGGGACTTGGATGATCTACGGTTTCGCATGGAGATTCTGGATAGGAAAGCAACGCAATTCCTGCAATTGCTTTCAACAATGCAATATGCCTACCACCCCTCAGTTGGAGAAGCACACGCAGCAGAGGCTAAGACACCAGTCTTGGCACCATCTCTACCACTTGGGTCTTCGGAGGAAGCTTCACCAGTCAAGGGGGGGCACGCGACACCAATCAAGGAGGAGGACACGACACCAGTCTAGGAGAAGCCAACTCCTCTCAGGGACCCGACGCTCAATGACACATCCATGGACGCGTGGCCACACTACAGTCCTACAACTTGACATGCATAGGTGTCTCTTTTATTTTTCTCGGCTCGAGGGTCCTATAACTGTTGTTTTGCCTCATAGATGTTATAGTGATAATATGTGTCATTTACTGTTTGTATCAATTACTATCAAGCTGGTCACCCTTAGGGGGCTTCAATTTTATGTTATATGTTAGTAGAAAGATCAAGTTGTCATATTTTGTTGTTAAGACTTGTTATGACTAACAGTTTAGCTCAATGTTTATAGCCTAGAACAAAGTGATGATACCATAATCTTTGTCTTGGCATGTTTTTTATATAATCCTACTTACAAAAAAATACTATATATTAAAAAAAATAAAAAATATTTTAGATTACGATGTATCAAGATAATGATAAAATTGAAGGTCAATCGAAGACAACTTTAATCTATGAGAATCAAATGCTTTCCATGGATAGGATATTGATTTATTCTACTATCATGTTTAGTATGAGCTTGAAGAAAAACACACATGCATTAAAAAAATTTCATATCCACAACTATAAAGTGAGTATTATCAAATTTTCTTACATAATAATATTTAGTGTAGTTTAGTCTTTGCTTTACAGTGATATTTTAAATAAATATAGTGAAAACATTTTTAATAAATTATGTATTTGTAATAATGGAATTAAAATATTTACATTTTAATTTAATAGAATTTTAATCGAAAGCTCTTTATTTAGGAAACTAGTTCTCAAGCTCCCCTTTTCTTGATGTTGAAGCTCCCAAATTCCCATCCACTTGAAAACGTTCCCTACTAATTCCCAACCACTTGAAAACGTTCCCTACTAATTCCCAACCAATTAGGAACCTCCCAAACGAGTTCAAAAATGTTAAAAACTATGAAAGCAATTCCCATGCAACTATGATATATATATATATATATATATATATATATATATATATATAAAACAATCATCATATTACTTTTCAAAATCCGTACGTACTAACGAACATGGTGAATAATTTGTGAAAAGATTGGTTATATTTAAGTCAACATTACAGCGATGCTTATTAAACTACCCATATGTCCTTGTTTATATTTGTATTAACTAACATAATTTTCTTGCAATCTTATGGCTCCATTGCCAAAATTTAAATTTGAATCCACGATTATATGCACGCTCAAAGTTATGTTTGTAGCGGGACTGAATTAGACAACAAACTAATACCTAGATTGAGATGATGGTTGGGATGTTGTTCCCCATCCAAAATTATTCGCTCGATAGGTGAGCTTTCATATATCGTGCGTTGCCAATTTCTTTCATATCCATTGGTACTTTAGGTTGGGAATCGGGCCTGCACATCACACAGGGAACAATAGAGATGGGAAATGGTATCCTTCTATGGCTCAATTAATGAAGAAAATGGATTATAATTCTTATCAAAGTACTTCAAGGGATATAATATTTAAGCAAATATTTCACAAGTGTTTATAGGGATATGAAATGTCAATAGCTTGAGAAACCACATTCGAGTTGTAATTACATGGTGATTGTTTTCATGTCCAACAATCGCTATCTTGACTATAATTTCACAATACTTTTCTCAACGAATAAAACATCACCTTCCAGTAAACTAATAGAAACCAAACACTATCACAACTTTTCTAACAATACTAGTTGCATGGACATCTCTACATAGTTTGTTCGAGTGTGGTTCACTCTAGCTCCACATAATCAACATAACCACAAAATAAATTGTTGCAACTAGTATAGGTGATACTCGTGCTTCTCATTTACTGAAGCGCCAATTTCCATGTTCAGTACTTGGTTTTTCCGTGTGTCCACTAACAACACCAACTACATCTGAAATATTTGAGCATTCGATCACAGTCATCAACCTTCCTACTAGATTGTACATTAGACATATAATCCTTTTCTTCCTTAATATTAGGACATAAACTTGAAGAAATATTACAATGGAAAGCTAGATGGATATTTATCGGTTCCACAAAGTTCACACTAAACCTCATCAGTGACAACCACAACTTAGCATTTTTCCATCTTTGTGTACTTCTATGCCTTGGATTTGTTTTTTCACTCCTACATTCTTCCTCTGAAACATCCTGACCAACTAAGGCTTTAACTTGTTGACCTAAACCCTACTTCACTTGCAACAAACATATCATCAAGAAAACAAAAAGATAATGAATATTTCATAAACATAATGATCATACTCACTTCTTACGAAATTTGGTTGACCATAAAGGAATCACACAATCTTGTATCATTGCATGGTTACCTTAGGCCATACAATGATTCTTTGAGTTTGGAAACAAATCTTTGTTTGTGATCGTGAACAACTCCTAATTGTTCCATTTACACATCTATTTTAATGATGATTTCTTGGAAGTAGGATCCCACAATATACATCCTTTAACTCCATCACCATAACCAACAAATGTGCACTTCCTTGACCAAATCTGGCCAAGCCATCCGAGCAAGTCTTCACCTCTCACCTCCATGTTAATTTCAATGCTTCATTACATGCACTACATGAGCTCTAAAAACCATGAGATATAAAAAATAATGTTCCCGAGACCAAAACACCTGACCTATATTACCGCCCTTTTTCCAATGACCAAAACTGACCACACTTAAAAGTCAGGGTATATAGGAATACCACATGCTCCCCCCTATCACCTAGGTCATCTAGACTTTACCGTTGACATTTGAAAATTGGGGTACGCTTGTCTAACTAGGTCTTACAACCATATTCCCATTTACATATAAAATGCCACCTCGAACCTTACATTCGAAAACCTTCTCCTTTCAATTTCTTTAACCTCCATTTACAACAACCATATCGATGAATTCTTTCACGTCTACCTCCCTCTATCTTTCCATACAACAAACAACAAATAAATCATGCTCAACCATGTACTTTGGTTGGTCTACCTCGACCTCCATCAAAGGATACCTTCCTTCAATACGGTGTCCACAAAACCACATCCCAATACCACTACGACGAGTTTTACTACTCCTTGCCACTCCTCACCATCTCAAGGAGTGGAGAACAGACCCTTGTGAGAAAAATTCACTTGAAATACTGAACTGACGAATGACCATGTTGGCCATGCATGTGGATTTCACCTACCCCTCCAACAGTGCCAACAACTTATAGTACTCTGAGAGATCCTCCTACAATGCAACAAAAAAATCTTTCCCCACATTACAACCTCCTTGATAGTGCTATGGTCGACCAAGACCAACACCACACTCTCTATATTTATCATGTCCACACCTTCTAGTGAGAAGTAATGCACGCTTGTCGTACCTTCATCCTAGATTACTTAGGTGGATAGAGTGAATCCCACTCCTTCGCATGAACATGAAATATGACCTGAACCTTGAACCAAAATCCTCTCACCTTCCCATCGATGCCTAGATCGATCAGGTTGTAGTAGTGAGTTTCACTCCTTCATACACAAATGGCAGATAACCTTCCTCTTGCACTGGAATTCTCTCATCTTCTCATCGATTCCAACCTTCATCTCAGTGACCTATGTCCTTTAATTGTGTCTACCCTTGGCTCTGGATTTAACCATTGTTGGCTCCTCTTCACAAACAAAACTGCAAACTCTTGTTGCAATTAGTCTACATTCCACCAATAGAGACAAAACCGAATGGTCGTAACCTTGAAAATGATAAGGCTATGAGCGGTCTCTTTCTCCCTCTACATGTGCGAACAAGTCAATCTCGGATCTCATAAACCAACACTCTACCTTGACTCTCATAGACCAACACTCTACATCCGCCCTAATACCATTTGTTGGGGATTGGGTCTGCAAACCAATGAGTGAATGAATAGAGAAAGATAAAAACAAGAACATAACACATTGTTATGGAAAACAAAGTCCATGGCTATGGGTCAGGGCCACAACAAGTTGATACCCTAAAAGACCACTCTTAGACTTAAATCAAGTGGTCAATTAAAAGTAAATACTTTACAATAACTAACATTAAAAGGAAAAAAATAGAATGAACTTGGATTCTGACGTTTGATGTCAATCCCACTCGAGGACTCATACTCCATAACACTTTTACAACGATCCTCTGAAACCTCCTGCAAACAAAGAGACAGGAAACTACAAATAGGTAGTTATATGATAACTAACTAAACATGATAATTCAAATTTACATAATAGATTCAAATAAATATATAGAAAATCTATTAAAAACATTAATCAATAAATGAAATGAATGAGAATGACATATTTTTTATTATGAACAACATAAAGTTGGTTACAACCTATAACCTTAGTGGCACAGTATCGAAACTGCGCTCCAAGTTCCTCTACCCAAGGCTAGAGATGATAAACAAGACCTCCAATACTTTGTGTTCAAATATGTCCAAGGAAGGCAAAGAGTTTCTTCTCGATAAGATAGGGAGAACACTACTTCTGAAAAAAAGGGTTTTCATATGGGAAGGACAATCTCATATGCAAGGGGAAAAGATGACTTGTAGGAGTGTAATTAAAATGCTAGCATAATAATGAATTTCTCTATTTTGTTTTTCCTCCACCCCAAAGCTCTAAATTGTACTCCTCTTTTACAGTTGGAGTAGTTATGGATGGGCTACACGAGGTCAGGAACCCAAGGAACCCATCAACGCCACCCGAAATGTCGGGATTTATTATGTTTTTTATCCAAATTAACATGTACGCGGGATGCTAACTAGCAAGGGGTGTATGTATGAGAGTTTCCTTAATGAGAGTTGTGCACATGAAGAAAGATGGGGTTTTTTAAGAATTTTTTGGGAGGAAAAGGTGATTTTGGACCTGGAAGGATGGAAAGGGATGTAGCTGAGGCCGGTGAGTCATCATAAGAATATGTGGTGTCAAATTATGCTATAACAGATGGCCCTAATGTGTGAGGTTAGAAGAGTAACTGATGGCCAAAATACATTACAAAATAGTCATGGGATTGAGGAGGGGACTTGGTAGGAGTAGTTTAATACCAATTCCAAAAGAATACCGAGAACATAAACAAGATAATCTCTTCCAAAGTCGAGTCTTCCCATGCTTAGGAGTGATGTAAGCATGGCCGCCAAACCAAGTACACTGCAGATCCATGAGTAATGAAAAAATAATTGATGTCCATGGACAAGAAAAATGCACACATTGGATCCATGTACTATATAAAAGTAGCAAGCATGGACATGAGAAAAATAGACAGTGGATCCATGAAAATATAGATCATAGCCACGAATGGATACACAATGGAGGTATGTTTCAAAACCAAATAGAGGATATCTAAAGCGAATGAAGTGAACAAATTGATCCTCTATCATTACCAATGTCGAAGAGGGAGGTAACAATGTCAAATAGGGAGCTACCATCAATACAAGTTAGGTAGGAGAACAAAAGAGATGATGCTCTTACTTAAGCTGAGATCTTCAAAATAACTCGATGTGGTACAATTCTGCACTATGCAAATAGATGTGTTGAAGATGAACATAATGAGACACCATTTGGTTGTTGGTCACTGATGTATACCATTAATAAACATGATACAACCCACTGATAATGATAATGGGCGTCAAGGTACTGAGTACAATCTAACAAGTGTGAATGAAGGAGCTCAGGTCGATCACCTAATAGAATATACCAATCATGGGACATTTATGTATTGCCACTTTCAATAGAGAGGGAACCTAGCACTGATGAATGGAAGCCTCAAGGTACTAAAATGAATCTAGATCCCTGTCCTAGAGAAATATGTGTTGAAGTCAATAGGAAGAGATCTGATGGAAGGAAGGAATTAAGGCATCCTCCATCATCCAACACAAGGAGTAGCAGAAGGAAAAAGATTTGGAATAACTTGAAAAAACATATTGAGTAAAATGAAGTATGACAAGGCATGTACTACATGGAATAGCACATGATGAAGGCTCTCTGAATAGTAGCCAATGATGAACACTAGTGAAAAAGAAGAGGAATCCACTAATGGTGTGAAATGGAAACCAAGGTACTGCACAAATCCTTATGTGTTATAATGTATGTTGACGTCAAACACAAGGGAAACCTCTCATTTAGTGACCAATGATGGTTTGTCATCCACTGATTGCAAGGTCACCTATCAATGATATAAATAGGCCTAGGGTGAAACTCTAGGTCATACTCTTAGAGCAACGTGTCATAGCTGATAAGAGAAGACCCACCAACAAGATGTCAATGGGGAACTTCTTACTAGCATGAGTAAGATACAAAGATGCTTGTTAAACTAAGATATACTTGACAGAAGGGAAGGCCGACTTTGAAATTCAAGGATTCTATAGAGTGGCCGACACAGGTTAACCTCACTTGAAAATGAACATGACAAAAAATGTGACTTTGGAAGAATTGACTATAATTGCGATACATTTGTGACACAAGAGGCATAAAAAAACACTCCATATGACTCGAAGAATAACCAACAAAAGGAGATTATGCTAAAAAATGAGAGAAAAGGCCTCCTAAAGACATACTAATCCAATAATGAAGTAAAGAATCACAAAATTGTGTTTTGTTCAAGGGCGAAACAAGTAGTTTCCATATAAAAAATGAGACTCATTCCCATCCTTTTTTTTGTTTTTTTGAAAAAGAATAAAATATTGTTATAGTACAATGGAGGAAACAAGCATTGTGGGTTAGCAAACTAGTTCCATGTGCAAGGAACATACCTATACTCAATGTAGGAAAACAAGTGAAGGATATGGATGCTCGGGGGAATTTTGTTCCAGGGATAAAATGTGTCGAGTCACAAAGGGTAGTATTTCAAGGATGGTGACTTTTCGAGAATTCATATACAAGTGGTTATATAATAGCAAGCTGAAGCTGACATTAGGCCCAAAAAATACAAGTGGACAATAGGAAATGCAATTACAACTCGCCATGGGTAACAAAAAAAATATTTAGAATCCCCATGGGTAACTCACCAACAATAGATGAGGAGAAGATATGAAGCTTCAACACAAAGCCATAGTAGGACTAAACATGACTTCTGAGCCTACAGAAAAAAAATGCACCATGGGTGTCAAAATGGCTAGTTGGTTACTAACTAGGACACCCATGAAGAGGTACGATCTACCATCTGTAAATGACACCTTTAGAGTATATTGAAGGTATACTGCTGCAACAAATGGTGTTGACTCTATGGAAAATATGTGATCGGTATAGATAAATGCATTATGCAGGCGGAATCAAACCTACCCTATATGCTAGTAAGGAGAATAATACATGACAAAGAAGTTAAAAAAACATCACCAGATGTAAGAAAACCTATGAGAAAGAGACATATCTCAAGGAAAACTGCATAATAGAACATCTTCAAAGCATTTTCATTAGTTTAAATGGCGTAAAAATGTTAAAAGGGGGTAAAAACTATGTAAAAAGTGTAAAAATTGGTTAAAATAGGTGAAAAACTTATTTTTACCATATCATTTGTCTTTTGCCACTTGGAGAGCACTTGGATCCCTTTTTACCTTTAAACATTCGAAGGGTTAGTACATAGTGCACACAGCTCGAAATTGGAAACAACTTGGACCAGGTAAGAGACACAGTTTTTTTTCCTTGGGAAACATGTCACATTTTTGCCTTGTTTTTCATGTCGTCTAGGTTTTCATGTCCATTGTTGGGCGGTTTTTCGGCACATGGTGTTTCCCGATGGTTTTATATTTCTAGTTAAGGAATTAGGGTTGTTGACTAATCCAAGTCATTGGGTAATGGTTTTGGATGTTGTTGGCTTCTATATGTATATTGTATTGTAAACAATGTATCACGATGAATGAATAGAGAATATGTTGGTTTTCCTGGTTTGGGTTTCCAGGGAAAAAATCTACGTGTAATGTGGATTTTCCATTGTATATTTTCTATTCTATTATTGATTTTTTTTTTCAATCAAATATCATACAAGGTTAAAATCTACAATTCCTTTCTCTCCATTTTCATCCAAAAGTTTTTTTATTTTAGTCATTCTTTGAGATTTTAATATGTTTTTTAGGGTAGACGACCATGTATGTGGCCTTAATTTATGAGGGTCTCATACATGAATTGATGTACATGGTCCCTTTTAGTGACAGTCGCGTATGTACGTGACTATCCTAAAAGGAAACCACACATATCTCTATCAACCATCGAAAATAAAAATTTAACTCAGAATTTTGAAAAAACATTTACAGGATGGTGGTTGAATTGAGGGAGAGGGAGCACGAGGAAGTTTATAATGAGGTCATGGATGAATAAGAGGATCAAGAATCCCTATGAGGATGGTATTTTACAATTTTTTCCATTGTAACGGGATTAGGGAACAACAAAGATTGCTTAAAGCATTAATAAATTATTGGTAGCCTGAAGCTAATGCTTTCATGATAAATGAGAAATACTTGAAGATTGAGACTGAGAATATATACTTTATTACTAGGTTGTCACACCAACATGACATATTCAATTTGAAAGGAAAGGGGTCCGTTGTTCTTATGATCAATGAATACATTGTGATTTATTGCTCAACCGAGATAGAGAAGGTTGGGAGCCAACTCCAAATAAAACAAGTAGACTATCTCAACCTTAAAATCATAGTCTTGAGAATTTATCGGATTGCAGTATATACATGATTACATCAAGCTTCCATAATGATGATGTTCTATGCAGTTGAGTGTTTGAGAAATATTATATATGATTGGAGTACTTCATTTATGATGTGCATGAAGGCTCGATTGAGAAGATAAAAATAGGGAAAGATCGAGAAATTTGGCTTTAAAAGACTCTTTTGCACATTTTTATGAAAGAGAATACCTATGATGAGTCCCAATGTAGACATCCATCTGCATTATATCAGATATGACATGATGGAGAGGTGGACTGAGGGGCTTCTGAGGCATGGAGGAGGATAGTTAGGTGATCCCTGGGTGAAATCATGAAGATGGCCGGTTACACTTTTGCTTGTTTTATGAGAAAAAAACTTCATTTTCAAAAGTTATTCAACTTCTGACATACAAAAGTATTTTTTTTATTTAGAATTTCACTTTACAATAAAAACAAAACTTGTGAAGAATTGTGTTGTCTTTCCAATGACTATTTTTCAATTTTTTTTTATCACGATTTGATATGTCAATTTGACAATTGTTTAACAGTATGTTCCTTAAACATTAAATGAATGATAATGAGTTACTTATTTCTACAACAATGTATATATTATTAAACTTATGTTTGTAAGAAACAAAATATAGTGCAACAATCTACAGAGACTCTATTTTATTATGACTATAATTTTGAATCTAACGGATGAATATTATAATTTCTAGAATTTTTTGAAGTTGACCAAGCTGAAAACGTTGCAGATTTTAAACACATGTTTTTCTACATGTTGTATATATCTTAATTTTTACTTAAAACTAAAATCTAAATATACCCTTTTGAAAAGAACATGTTGTATATATCTAAATTTTTCACTATATATTTTTAGAGATACCGATATTTCATTTCACTGAATCATAATGTCTGTTGAAAATATTATGTAGTGATTTTTTTTAAAAATTAAATAAAATTAGATAAAAATAAAGAAACTGAAAACAAATTATAGGAATTGAAAGGAGATTCAATTTTGGAAATGATGGTGTCATTTTCGAAACCAAATTCTCAGTGTTTGCAGGAGTTCGCAACCTCCGAAGTTCAGTTAAGCTTGGTGCAATTCTTTGGTTTTAGTTTTCAGTCCCAATTTCCTGTTTTTGAAGACTAAAATCTAATGGAAACCGTAAAAATGAATGGTTTCCATGTTTTTGGGCTGAAAAACCATTCTTTCGGCAAAAGACTATCGAACGAATTCCGTCCGTCAGAAAAAATGAAATGAAATGTCGTATCATTTTCTTTCCCATCAAATTGTATAAATAGGCTTTTGGCTGAACACATTTAACACAATTCATCGGATGGAAAGACAGATATAAGCTCGAAGATAGGGGTTTCAAAGCATTTCTATTACTGATTGCAGCTGTATAATTTTCTTTCTTTATTTCTTCCCTCTATTCCATAGGCTTAATCAGAGGATCGATATTGATACATGGTGGTTTTCTAGAGCACTTAAACAAAGTTTCGAATCATCTTTTTGGTTTTTGTTGAATAAGGTAATTGATGTTTGTTCAAGTTTTTATTGGAATAACAATTTATATGTCGAAAGATAAATGTTGAGCATTTTTTAAAGGTGAAGTCTTTGTGATGCAGTCCTATCAACCCTCGGGCCGAGATCTGCTCACAGGATTGTTCTTTAACCCTTTCGAGTCAGATCGACTCTTTCGAATTCCCTGCTGGAATCCCCCTTTCAAATTGATCCACAAGTCCTTTCTGCAACTCCCCTGTGCGAATAGCACTAGGTGCAAGTTCCACCTTCTCCATATGACCACAGCATTATGACCAAGGACCTAACCCAAGTCTCTTTTTCGCAACTCAAATTCTCACGAGTTTGTGAGTCGAGGCTCCCGACTATTCATATTAAATCTCGTGATACCCGAAATGCCGATACGGTTATGGATCTTCCTCTATCAGCACCTTCCTCATGCGACCATCGACTAGGCTAAGAATTATCACTTCTCACTACTCGCCAATTCACGATCTCAAATGTCCAACCTTGGTACCTTTCTTTCACGAACCCTCGAGAGGCAATGTTGACTTTTCTCCTCTCATTCTCATTACTCGCTACTTGCAACTTCATGAGTCGAAGGGTCGAGCTCACATATTCTTATCTCGCAAATTCTCGAGATGCAAGAAGTCAATGAAGTGTTGACTCCTTCCACTAGGTGATGTGTGTCCGCCTATCTATTTCTCGGGCCCACCTTGTGGTTCTGCCACATGTTTCCTCTGTGCCTTGGCTCTCAGCACTTCGTGACTTCTGCAGTTGAGATGAGGTCCTTCCAACCTTCGAACCCCCAAATACATGAAACGTGCGATGAGGCTCTGATCCAACGGTCCTCCCTTGACCCAGATCCAACGAATGTTATTGCTCCTCATGAATTC
>JASDQU011404714.1:55052-71410 GCA_032191745.1 Picea mariana
CTTAATCTTTTAGGGACATGCATTGTATATAATACAAGTTATTTTTTCAAGTCAAGAAGTGAAGTATCCTTAGGCGCAAGGGATGAAACTAATCCTAACTTAGGCATGCTCACTACTAGGCATATTTACTAGACATCTTTAAGTACCTGATCCGAGTAACAGACCCATCATCATATATCCTTCTCACCATGCCCCCTTCTAAAATTTGGATGAGACTAATCTTTTTTAAAGAAAGCATAGTATTAGGGCAGCTTTATGATATCAAATTGTCATTCCATCTTGTGATTGGAAATGGCCCACATGTTAAGAAAAGTAAAATATATTTTAATGAAGTTCATTGGATGGGGTTTACTTTCTTTAGAATGTTTGAACCCATTCCCATATATGTCTTATGGAGCCGTCCCCTTCAAACCCATAATTTCCAACCATACTCTTTGATTTTCCCCATGTTCATAAAGGGTCACACATGTTGAGAAAGCATATACTATTATATGTAGGGTGATTAAGTCGTGTTAATTAAAAAGGGGTCCCTCTCACATGAAGTCATACAACTTCATGTCCACCTTTTCACATGTTCGATGGGTTCAATTTACTTTGGAGCCGCCTTGGTACATACTAAACAATACAATGTCATGGGTCCTCAAGTGGTAGTACAAGCGACCATATAAACTCACATTCTAGGAATGGAGCCGCACCCATTGAGCAACTCTTCCTCGTGGCTCATTATATTCCATTGACTATTCAAATGGATTGGGCATCATTCTTTTATGAGGTAACATTAAATCTCTTTGTACTGCATAAGGTTCATACCCGCAGAGTATCATGAAGTTCCCAAATCCTTAGATGTAATTCTCATCCCAGGTGTTGTTATTTGATCAGATTTACACATCAATAAAATACTAATCTCCTCAGCAGTTAAATACTTGTCATCTTCTTCTTCAGTGGTCATATAATCAAATTTCACGATGCCCTTTCAAACTAAAGGACTTATAAATCTCCATATTAAGCAATTCTTCCAAAAAACTACTTATTATCTAAACAAGTTCACAAATCTCCATTTTAAATACCATTCTTCCGAAAAATACTTATCTTCTCTTTATTCGATGGAATAGATGTTCTCATATAACACTACGCCATTCTTGGACAAGAAAACAAGGATTGCAATCGAACAAAATTTAGAAACTTTCTCTTTTCTAATGTGAGATAGAATATGTTCTCAAATATTCAAACATATTCAAGTTCAAAATTAGGTGTTCATCCTGATCTAACCTTAAATAAGTTTGAGTGTACACCATTTAAGACAACGAAAAACTTATCTAGGGGTTCTATATAATTCAAAATAATTGAGGAAAGGCTAAACTATAAATTTGAGAAAACAAAAATTTGATAAAAGTCAAGAATGTACATTTATGGATCATTTTGAATGGACACATCATTTCCTAATCTGGGTGCTTCCTCAATACCAATATCTCTTCCGAACACACTCTCATGTACTCTCTTATCCACATTATCCTATATAACACATTTCAAATTTGAAAATTTAAAAAATTATATTCAAATGATTATATAACACATTAAATTTAAATGATTTTAAGACATTAAATGATACCTGTGAACTCCCACCCTCTTCAATCTCTCCCAATGAGAATTAAGACAAGCCAACCCAAGTACCAAGAGATGGAATAGATGGAATAGAGAGCTGTGAACAACACAACTAAGAACTAAATCTAGGATTCAATGTGTTCACAATTATACAAAATCATAAATGTTGTTGATCTCTTATTCAAAAGAGTAGAGATTGAACAACTATTAGAAAAAACATACCCGATTCAATGCATCCAAATTTGAACTTGTTGAATCAAGTCCCCTACCGACTGGAGATTCGTTTAACATATCTCCAAACTGCAATTAATGGCAAGAATAAATAGATTATTTCTATAGAGACAAGGATATATAAATCTAGAACTCGAAGTAAACTATCATAAAATGCGTCAAAATTTTCCTAAATAGATCACATACCAATCTGTGATTCGGGTCATCATTCTGAATGACCTTCTTCCAACCATCCCAAAATTTTTTGGCATACTCCAAAACTTCTTCTGCTGACATTGCATCTAAGTTTGCATCTGTTTTATCAACAAATGTGGCCCGGGAATTGTCTTGTGATCGCTGATGCTTCATGCCAACATCAACACCATAAAACATAGCTTCCAAATTTTCCCCAATTGTAGTCCTGGCCTCTTTGCCAACTTCTGATGTACACTAGAACTCTGAAAGTGGTGCAAATGCCCCTTTTGGGTGAGGTACTAACGGTTGTGGAGGCCTCGGCAATGCCGCACTTAGATATGTCCCTTTGCGATCATATGTATGTCATTTACCAGTCCCATAATATTTGGACGATAGACTAGTATAATTCGGGTGCATGTGCAAGAAAAACTCCGCAACAAAGTGTCTTGCAAAATAATGTGTAACCTCATCGTTCCATGGCAATTTCCCATATGCGGCCAAAAATCTATTATACAGATGTCCGACAAAGTCAGGGTGCTTAAAATATTGCACCTTCAATATTTTCCTCTTTGGGCCCTCTTTGAAATTGAACATGGATATGGTGTCTCCTTTTTAAACTCATATTTTTATTGTTTCCCATTTATCACGACCTATCACCTCTGACTTTCATCGCCTCATTAGATCGGCAAAACTGTCAGTGGTTGGCCCCATCTTTTTATATGCATCCATAAAGTTTTCCAGTTAATGCAAAACAATTTGTAAACTTTGTTTTCTCTCTAGAGGAAGTTCCAAGACCGCCAAATCATTTTTCAACCTCTTTTTAACACCTAAGCATCACTCAAGTGTCATTTCTTCGGTATTCCCTTACTAGGGAAGTTCATCGCCAACTTCTGAAGGATAGGTGGATGTTGGCGTGTAATCTTCTGTTTCTTCATAATGCGGCCTCCTAAATCCACCTTCACCCTCTGCACCGACATTTGAATCTTCATGACAACCACTCTCATTTTTGCCCCTTGCTCTAAATTGACTACCTACATGCACATTTGAAAGTAACTTCAATATTTAACCTCACATAAATTTAAATACAAAAAAATTCAACAAAAATAAACAAAATTTAAGAAACTTACCAGAAATATTCTCTTGTACAGATCTATTCCCTACATTCTCAGGTCTAGGAGTGTTGATGTGCAACCTATCTAAGAAATTTGCATCCATAACACTGGTTTGAGCAGGTTTTGCAGTTGATCTATTTACAGACTCGGTTGAAAATCTCCTCTGACGAGATTGTTGGTGCTCACTCGGAGTCTCAGTTGAAGAAGGAGTTACTATACTTCCTTCTTGAGAATGCCTAGAGCGTTTGCGAGGAATGTTTGCATAATATCATGTCGACATCACTCCACAATATCTATCCACAATGAAAAGTTTATCAAAAAAAATCCAGAGATGTACACAAGTTCAAGCAATTAAAAACACAGAGATAAATAAAAGTTTTGAACAATCAAGCCACAGAATTACTCACTCATTAGAAGGCACAAATGCTAGTCATTCAGCCATGAATCAATCAACTAAAAGATAAGTAAGGGGTCCATAGACATCATGGGAGATTCTTATCCTTCACTCATCATCCATGCACAAAAAAACAGGGCATTTGAATCTATAGGTCTTTAAACACCGAAGTGACGACCGTCGATTTGGCTCCTAGCCGACTGCTTAGGCACAGACTGATGACTAAAGGAATAAGTGACAGAATATAAAACCACAAACTTTTCATAATAATCAATAAAACCCACACATAGAAGTCATTGAAATCAAAAGTTGGGTTTGCCAAGGGACTGTCATTCCACTGAGAGGTTTATCATTCACAATCCACATAAAAAAAAAAGACGCAAAAACTAAACATCCAACCATGAATCAATCAACCAAAAGATAAGTAAGGGGTCCATAGACAACATGGTAGATTCTTATCCTTCACTCATCATCCATGCATAGAAAAGTAGGGCATTTGAATCTATAGGTCTTTAAACACCGAAGTGATGACCTTTGATTTGGCTCCTGGCCTACTTCTCAGGCACGGAATGATGACTAAAGGGATAAGTGACAAAAGATAAAACCACAAACTTTTCACAATAATAATAAAAACCCACACATAGAAGTCATTGAAATCAGAAGTTGGGTTCGCCAAGGGACTATCATTCCACTGAGAGGTTTATCATTCACAATCCACATCAAAGAAGAAGACACAAAAACTAAACATTCAACCATGAATCAATCAAATAAAAGATAAGTAAGGGGTCCATAAACAACATGGCAGATTCTTATCCTTCACTCATCATCTATGCACAAAAAATAGGGCATTTGAATCTATAGGTATTTAAACACCGAAGTGACGACCGTCGATTCAGCTCCTGGCCAACTCCTCAGGCAAGGACTGATGACTAAAGGGATAAGGGACAGAAGATAAAACATCATATCCCTAAGAAATACTGAGAAAATTCAAAAGTTTTTATAATTTATAATCTTATAATTAATATCATACAACCTAAGAAAACACATAAACCTACTAGAGATGAAACCCTAAAAACAAAAAATATAAAAAATAAAAACAATCTTAGGAAGAAATAATAGAATGGGAAACAAGAAAAGAAGAAAGAAAACAAATAAAAACCATAAACAACACAAAATCTAATAAAACACGCAAACATGCAAGAGATGAAACCCGAAAAACAAAAAATGTTAAAAATAAAAAAAATATTAAGAAGAAATAACATAAGGGGGAAATAAGAAAAGAAGAAAGAAAACAAATAAAACCACAAACAACAAAACCATATGAAAAGACAAGATGACAGATAAAAATAAAAAAAGAAGGAGAAAGAACCAAGGAAAAAACCAACAAAGGACAATAGCAACAGAAGAAAGAGTAGTCAAGACAAACAACATAGGAAGGAGGTAGAGAAAGAGACGAGACAAAACATGTTCAAACTACCTGGTTCTTGTATGGAATATCAACGAAAGCCAGTTTTCACTTCTCTAGACCCCCATTCCTATTAAGGCTTTTAGAGTGTATAATGATTTCAATAACTCATCTAATTCTATGCTTGAAGTGGTGATCTTCTTTGGCCAAGATTTTGGTGTCTTGGATTGCTTGACTAATGTTGAGGTGTGTGTGAACCCATTCTTAATATTAGCTTCATGCTCTTTAATCCGTACTTGAAATGATCGCCCAGTTTCCCATGAAAATATGTTGAGGAAATATTGCAACTAGATTTAATATACACAAATATAAATTGGTCAAGACTCATATTAATGTAGGTGTAAAGTTATCTTCGGAACAATGTCCCAAGATAGAAGAAGAGGTAGAGTACATGTCTCATGTTCTTATACAAGTGTTTTTTAAATTTTAATGTATGCCATTGTCTATACTAGAACGGACATTACCCATGCATTGGGAGGTTTGAGCAAATACATGTCAAAAATAGGAAAGGAAAATTTAACTATTTTAAAGAAGGGTGTCATATTTCTATGGAAGTTTAGATTATTCAATTTTCTACCAAGGAAGACCTATACCAAACAATGTGATAGACATACAGGGTATTGTCGATGCAAACTAAGCTAGAGATCATGATTGAAGAAGGTATATAAGTGGTTATTTATTTAACCTATTTGATAAAGGATTTAACTAAATATGAGCAAGGGGTAGACTGTAGTTGTAGTTGAGTATATGGAAACCACTCATGACTTATGCATTGGTCGATTTTTTATGATTTTCATCATGCTTTTTTTCCCATTGTAATCTAATACCTCTTGGTGGATTAGAGTTTAATGATCATTGTGGAATACCTAAATATTGTTTTGATGTGTCCTCAATTTTTTACTTTCATGGCCCATATTGCGCTTAGCTTCAATACATTTTTCCTCCAAGGATCGAGACCTTCCTAAAAAAATTATTATTTTTATGACCAATTTATATATTTTGACTCATGCTATATAATCAAATAAAATTTACTCAATCTCAAGTAGAATGTGATATAGTATTGATCTAAAGTTTTAATTTGTATGGTTATCATGTAATTTTCATTCTTGAGATAATGTGGTTTACAAACATGAATTTAGTACAATCTTGATTAATGGATTTGACACATATGACAAGCCGATCGTATTTAGTCATTACCATAGACACATCAACTGAATTAATGAGATATCCAAGGTATCTTGTCTTGTCATAACCTTTACGATTTACATCACTTAAAGGTAGCAATAAAGACCGTAGACAATTATATCTCCTTCTAATCCTGAGATTTGAATTGACAAAGGAGGAAACAATGCCCTTGAAACAACATGCCAAATATTAGGAAAATAAGGGACAACTCCCACCAATCAAGGAATTGATTGAATTTCTAGATATGACTCTTCTCAAGCATAAATAGAGGCATAGTTGATAGAATAGGATTGTCAACATTGTTATTTCATTTTCCTTGTTGCTATTCAAGCTAGTTTTGATTGTAGTAAAGAGGCAATTTTATGTCATCATGTTCTAAGACATATTTTGAATAAAAGAAGCATACTTTATTGAAGTTCTAAATATTTGAGTGTATCCAAGGGTTTCAGGAATTTCCTTGAGTATTGTCCACTAAAGGAAATGGTGTAGGAACCCTCTTTCTTTACATCTCGTGTCTTTGAATTTATGTTTTAGAGTAGATAAAATTTTGTAGAAACAAATTATTAGTTTACACCATTTCATTTTCTAACAACATTTGCATTTCCTATATTTTTTTTAGAAACAATTTCATTCCACGTATTTCTTTAGTTACTTTTAAATTATAATGTTTAGTACTTTGATGTGGATCCTATGAATTTTCTGTATTTCTCTAATTACTTTTAAATTATAATGGTTTGTACTTTGATGCAAATCCTATGAATGTAATGCATGATAACTAATGTTATAATGATTTACTAATCCGCAAACACATTGATCAATAGTCCAAGGGATTTCATTTAATCAAATTTTCCTCGAAGAGGTTATGACCTTAGACCTTCATCTATATTGTACATATTTTCATAAGAGATAGGGGCACAATTCTTGGACTCAATTGCATAAAAGTAAATTGGAATGAATTATTAAAGTTGATCATTTTCCTTGCCACAATTTTTCATCAGAATTAGTACTGCATATTTGATTTTTGTAATTTGGATACATAGTGCACAACACCTCATAAGTGTACATGACCTTTGGGTTGATAATTAAAGTGAAGCTAAGGGGTTCTTTTTATCTTGCTACAATTATTTGAATCACAATTTTTTGGCGTCATTTTCAGGGAGGTTACCAAAATATTTTGGTGTCATTGCCTGTTATCAAAATTAGGAAAAATATGGAATTTTTGAAAAAAAATGGCATATTTATTTAGATTGCTTGCATCGACTTAAAGAAAAATATGGAAGATTTCTTCCAAAATCTCATATTGTTGGTATATCTAAAGTAGGAACTAATGGTCAAATACAACACCAAGGGGATTTTGAAAAGTTTTTGAAGTAGCTTGTTTAAGAGAATCCAACAAATGATTGAATAATTTTTTGAGTAGATTGAAGAATCAGAGCACAATATTGCATGTATTTTAATCAATCCTTTTTTTAGTCCTGGACTAAAGATAGAGAGGAATATCCATATTTGAACAGTACTTTAGAAGAAAGTGAGGAACAACCCAACATAAGGATCATGATATCTTTCTTTTTCAGATTGAGGTTCTCTGTAGAACCAATGACTGCACATCAAATTCTAAAAAGCATGGGCTCTTTCTCTCCACACTAAAGGAATCCTCCTTGAGATGGTTCATAAAATTTGAAGGAAAAAACATCAGTGGTTCAGATTAGATGAATAACACCTTCATTGAAATATATATAGATTATTGCAAAGCTAGAGATACTAGGGATTACAAATGGTGCAAAAGAGCTCAAAACTACACTTTAGATGATGCGTCTCCTAAAATATTTCCCCTCATAGGCTTAAAATAAGACTTGACCGAGACCTTCACCCTCCTTGTAAATGGTGAAATATTTCAACTAACATATGAGAATATAAATCAAGTGTTCGATAATTACTCTAGGGATACAAGAAAGAAGGATAGGAGTGGCAGAAGTGTTCTCCTATAATTATCAAAATTTACAGGAACAAGTCTCACAAAGAGGAATGAGTCTCACAAAGTAGGAAAATGGAAGCTTACTAGAGGAGATAAAAAATGGCAGATTGCATTCATTAACTATGTAACTAGACACTTAAGGGGAAATAAGAGAAATATGAAATATCCCTCATTGTTTAATTCCCTAAGAGCACAAGAAAAAGAAATGAGGAATAAGTCCACCTAATTTCATTTTGGGAAAGACGACAAACACTAAGGAATTAACTTATCCTATAATTTTTTCTTAATAAATATTAATTATTGAATCGATTTTTATGCTTGTTATTGAGTATAATTTTGAAATTTAGTTTATGTTCTTTTAGGTTGCACATTTATGAAAATGAAACTACTTCCCAATATAGAAGGAAAGATACATAAGTTGAATCTAAGTGTAAAGCGTATATATTCTATTGGTCCACCTTTATTACATTTTCATTATTTCGATCGAGTCTTTTTGTTTATTTTTAAAATATTAGATATGTGCATTGATAGTTTTGACTTTCTTTTTTAAATAATTTTGAAGTTATTTGAATTTACCAAATTTAAGGGGTCCATATTGAGTTCAATAATATCTTTACATATTAATATCATGTAAATGAAATTCAAAGTTAGGCATGCCAATTCAATTTACAATGGGTTATACAGAAAGGTGACTTTGGGTTATACATATATGTTTCACTCATCAAGCATCTGAAATGGAACACTCTAACTATATATATATGTTCCTTGGGGTTTATGCTAAATTCAAATATTTATGTTCATAAGGGTTTAAATTTCCACTTAAAAAGTAATTGCCACAAGTAACTCTAGTGCTTGAGTAATCATTTTGCACTGAAATTTTTAGGTTTTAATTTCTAAATAAGGGTTTTAAAAAGGGGGAAGTGAATATATTTTCTTTCACATAATGGCATATGTACCTAAATTTTGGCAACAACTCCTTAATCGAAGCAATGTTCTGTACTTAAATAATATCTAATATTTAGTTTCAGTAATCGAAGATGAAATTTTCATTACAACCTACTTGACAAATCAAACTACTCTTGTGCAAGTTGTTGTTTACCATTTGTCTCATGCTTAGGAGTTGGTGATTCTTACAAGTGAGCATACTTGTTACAAATGATTAAACATATATTTCTTCACTCATTAATTTTGATTTCACGTTCCTAAATTTTTCCTTTAACTGCTAAAGGATTAGATATAGGTTTGTTGTTGGTTGATCACACTCTAAAGGAATAATTCTAAATTAAACTTCAGACAGAACTAAAATTCAAAATAACTTTCAGACATAAGCGAAATTCTAAATTTAACCTTCACACTGAATTATAATTCGAAATAACTTTAGACAGAATTTTTTTTTTAAATTAAACCTTCAGATCGAAATAACTAAACCGGATTGGTTTATTACACTCTAAAGGAATAAATCTAAATTAAACTTCAGACGGAACTAAAATTCGAAATAGCTTTCAGAGAGAAGAAAAAATCTAAATTTAACCTTCAAATTGAATTAGAATTCGAAATAACTGAACCTTCAGACATAAACAAATTTAACCTTCAGACAAAAATGAATTTAACCTTCAGACAGAAACGAAATTTAACCTTCAGACAGAAACAAATTTAACCTTTAGACATAAACAAATTTAACCTTCAGAGAGAAACAAATTTAACCTTCAAAGAGAAACAAAATTTAACCTTCAGACAGAAAGAAATTTAACCTTTAGACAAAAATGAAATTTAACCTTCAGACATAAACGAAATTTAACCTTCAGACAGAAACAAAATTTAACCTTTAGATAGAAATAAATTTAACCTTCAGACATAAATAAATTTAACTCGATTAAATGTTACATGTGCAACTATATATATATATATATATAAACTTCGAAAGGCATTCATTTAGATAGAGACCATAATTTTTTTAGTTTCCAAGCACAACGACGACTACAGTGATTTGTTAAAATTGAATCTCCATATATTGTAAACAAGTTTTACCACTGACATCACGAATTCGAATCTCTAGATTGAACATAGATTTATAAAACACACAAAGATATAAGAATTTAACTTAGGATTAATTAATATCTAACAAATTCAATATCAATGTCAAGATCTGTGAATGCAATTTACAGTGAATGGAGGAAATTCGAAGTTCTGGGTTGCAATTAAATTGGGCAGCGTTCATAACAAATTTTTGTTTAGAGAAGAAGCTATTTGATTCTACAACAATATTAAAATTCTAATACACAAATTTACTCAGCGATTTATCTCATGATTTAATCATAATATTTTGATTGCACGGGGAAAGGTAGTAGATGTTGATAGTGGAGAAGCCAACGGCTTGGCCACAGAGGACACCACCTAAAGCTAGATTTTAATTTAAAAATTAAAATTAAAATTAATGTTACAATCTACAGATTAAAATTAAAATTAAAAAAAATAAAATTTACTGTTACTTACCTGAAGCTCGGCCCACGGAACGCCCGCCAACACTCACAAATTTTCACCTAAAGCTCAGCCCGTCGAACGCCCGACCGCCCACAGGAAAGCCCACCAACACTCCCAAATGCTCACAAAAACTCATAAACACTCACAAATGCTCACAACGTGCCAACACTCGTGAAAGCTCGCAAACGCCAAAAAGTTAGAAAAACGTTTGAAAGTTGATGTGTGGTTGATATATAAACCTTCTTTTGGCTGAAAGATGTTTCGGCCGGAATATCTTCTGGTCGAAAGAATATTGTTGGATGTAAAAAATCCGTCTGACTAAATATTTACACACAAATCGAGGATATTGTCACTGTACGTTCCATCTTTTGGTCGAAAAATAGTTCGGCTGAAAAAATGTTTTTTGGAATTTTGGAGACTAGATTGTCACGAAAGTGTTACCCACCTCCGTGATTTCACCCCCCTAGGATTACTCATTTTTTTCTTGGAGGTCAGAACAAGTAGTTGTAATAAAGGATTACCCTTATGCATGGATAGATTATTCAATGACCGAAATATGCCCATTCCTCCTAGTAGTTCCTATGGAGATATTGATATAAAATCTTTTTTAACTATTTGATTTTTATATTTTGAAATTTAAAGAAGAAAATATTTTTGTTGTGGATCAAGATAATAATGTGATTTATTGTGTAGATGTGGGATAGATATGACCTGAGAAGTTTCCTTGGCATGGCTGACGTGGTTGTAATCACCAACCATAGGGAGATGCATATAGAGTATTGGATAATGTCTAGAGGAACCTGTACAGATTGGTACACACAATGCTACTAATACAAAATGAATATTTACCAGAGCAATTGCAACAAAACCTGGTTGGGATACCATGGGCATGGGTATGGCTCTTTTAGAATCTATCTAATGTCATGGTGTGTTATGAGAGAATTTTGGATATATGGGCTGACCCGAGTTCTACCTTGGTTCTCCAACAAAACCCTAGAAACCATCGACCCTCCTGGTGAACCAAAAGGTAGCATTGTGCATAGATGTATGGGTTGACCCAGGTTCTACTTTAGTTCTCCAATAGAGACATTTTCAAGGATGGGAAGCACCCTCAGGACCATGATGATTATATCATGTATATTTTTGTATTATCAGTCCTTAGAGAAGGACAATTAAAGCCAAAAAAAAAATTTTCTAACATGATCCACTTGTTGTACTTAAATAGCATTGATCATCATATATATAAAAATTCACCTTCTTTCCTTACTGATAATGTACCTATGACTGTATTATATACATGTATAATTTCTTATGCTTCTAATTAGTGTGAACGATTTAAGTGCCAATCTAACATGCAGTTAGCAAATGCGTCACATAATTAAATGGAATTTGTTGGAATAGGAACATAAGTAATGTAATAAAAATAACACTCCAACAAATGTACCCAAATGAAACGATGACCTAACAGAGGCTCACGAATACAAAATTGGACGTTTAGCTAGGACACTACCAATTGAGCGTCCAAACAAGCTTCTAAGGACTGAATTCCATGCACAATGGAATCACTTAGTAGTTCAAAAACACTTTTATATTCATCCACATTATTAGTGGATGGGCTAATACAATCACCTTCGGAAGCGATCAATTGGCCCATGGGAGAATAAATCACCCAAGAAAAGAAAGCAAGGTTATGAGTGTAACGGCTAGCACCATCGGTGAACAATACAAATATTGAAGAATCCTGTGACATTTACCAACCAAGCGGACGCACCATAAAAACTACTAATGCAAAATTAGATCTACCCAACTACTAAATACATCAATCTACATTAATTACAATAGGAACCCCAAGGCATAAATTATTAAGCGTAATAATTCTTAATATAGATCCCATTTATGGGATCTGAAAGTGCAATCCCATCAAAATCTTCCAACTTGTAGGCTCCTTTCCACAGGGCATATCTCACAATGTATGGGCCATGCCACAATGGATTTAACCGACCTGTCGCCAAGGTGGATTTGTCCTGATCATAAACCAACACAAGGTCACCTTCACATAACACCGTGGGGTGCATAGACTTGTCATATTGGATATTAACTTATTTCTTATGCGCCTCATTTGCGGTGGAAGAATCATGATGGTGCTTTCCAAGATGCTCCAAATGAACAAGATGTTCTTCTAACTTAGAAGATTTAGGAAGAATATCTACAATGATATTAAGTGAAGGTATCTCACATTCAATTGGTAAGACTGCCTCCAATCCATGAACGAGTTGCAATGATCAAAATAAAGTAGTAGTGTTAATTGCATTTCGGTATTCCCATAAGGATCATAGATAGAGAGTGATGTGCCAATTAGACTTACTCACATTAATAGTACATTGAAAAATGGTTTGAGAGATTTATTAATTGTCCTAACTTGTCCATTTTCCTACGAGTAATATGTATACTAATGCTTATGCCTAAAACCCAATTTCGATGTGAGCTCCGACATCATTTTGTTCTGTAAGTGACAACATTGAACCGAGTAATGACCTGAATGAATATAAAAAGAAAAAAATTCTCACCATCACTGAAAAAAGTAGGAATGGATTTCGCCCACATGGTGAAGTAGTTGATGACCGCTATGATTTAATGATGACCCCCTAGCGGAAGTCCACTGGAATGTTATTAAATCAATGCCCCTCTTAGAAAAAGGGTTGACGGTGATAATTAGGAACAACGAAGCAGGAAGCACGTGCATCTTACAAGTAAAAACTTGACATTTATGACATTTTTTGACCACCTCGATACAATCTTTGAAGATCGTTGGCCAAAAATATCTAGCACACAAGATTTTTTGGGTTGTCTCCAACCCAATGAGATGACCTTCACATGCTCCACTGTGAGAGTCACTGAAAATGAAATTTGCTTCTTCGTGAG
Organism: Picea mariana; assembly: GCA_032191745.1. NCBI lineage: Eukaryota > Viridiplantae > Streptophyta > Pinopsida > Pinales > Pinaceae > Picea > Picea mariana. The sequence continues at coordinate 68,594 of JASDQU011404714.1, forward strand.
TCACACAACGACGTAAAATCGAGTCCACAGCATGATGATATAAGGTATCACAAACGATGAGATAGTTTTTCACTTGGTGGTAAATGCATCTTCGTTCTTCTCTCGAATAATGTGGGGAGAAATTCAAATTATGTAGATATATAAGAATGTCTCCATTCCAAGGGTCAGCTGAAGATATTAGGAAGATGGATTCATCTGAAAATGAGTCCTCAAAAAATTCCTCTATATCTTTCATAGGAAACTCGAACATTAATTCAACAAAAACAAGTGTCTTTTTGGACTTTGTCGATGTGGAGTCTAAGTCAAACTATTGAAAAATAAAAATCCATTTATTGAATTTCTCTTCAATGATATGACGAGTTAAGATATACTGAAAATGATTAGCGTCCACAATAATAGTCGTTTTACGGAGGAGAATATAATGTTGGAGCCTCTGGACAGCATGGACAAATGCCAGAGCTAGCTACTCAACATGCGAGTATGGAAAATCAATGTCAACCAAACCATGACTTACATAATAAATGACGTTCTCGACAGGTGCATCATATTCTTGTACTAAAACCATACGTACGATTGACTTTGATGCCGCCAGGTACAACAAGAAGTCACAAGTAAAATCAGGCGGACTAAAGAGGGGGGAAGACATTAAATCCTCTTTCAACTCATTGAAATATCTCTGTGCATAAGTATCCCATTCGAATGGAACCCATTTCTTTAGCAAACAAATGGAAACCTTAGTGATCATGGAAACCTTAGTGATCTCAGTGTAGGTAGAAATAAAACGATGAAGTAAATTTTCTTTTCCTTTGAGACTCTAGAGTGGGAAGGATTCCTAGATCATGTTTGAATGATGCAGCTTCTAGAGTACAGCATAAAGTGGTATTGCCTTATGCTTAAGGCACCTCCAAAACTATTTCTAGAATACTTAAAAGATGCACATTATAAGTACTTTTCAACCCCCTCACATTATGAGAAGTCTCCATAATTCTATTAAGGGCCCATAAATCTATTAAGGGCCCAATGGAGCCTTCACATCATAAAGGTGTATATTGTATTCCTTTTTCCAGTGATATCAACTACGCCAGTGAAACAAAGAAGTCTTTTCAAGTTAGGATTGAGGAACATAAGGTTTCTACCACCCATAATCACGTCAAGTACTTTGCTCTTGCTAATCATTCATATAAGACCAAGGATTAAATTAAATTGATATTGAAAAAAAAATTGATCATTTTTCTAAAAAAAAATCAACAAAGTGATGGAATTTGTGAAAGAGAATCATTGTATCAATATGGATAATGATCTCACTTTGAGCATTTATATTTTCTCCCCATTATCAAGATACAACAACGGTCTTCTTATAGGTTTCTTCTTTTATTTTTTTGTCTTTTTTCTTTAATCAAGCTTTTTCTTTTCTTATTTGTTTGTTCCTTTCCTTTATGTCCTTATTTATATTTTCTCCCCATTATTAAGATGGGAAAGGGTCCTCCTATTTTGTTCATAAGGTTTTTTCTATGATTTTTTGGTTTTTTTCTTTAATCAAGTTTTTTCTTTGTTTATTTGTTTGCTCCTATTTTGTTCATAAGGTTTTTTCTATGATTTTTTGGTTTTTTTCTTTAATCAAGTTTTTTCTTTGTTTATTTGTTTGCTCATTTCTTTTACGTCGTTATTTGTTTGTAGTTGTATATTTCCCTTTATCATCCATTTCTTTTCCTTGTTTAAAAATATTACTTCTCCTTTTATTTATGTATTTTTTGTTTTTAATATTTATATCATTTTACTATTTATATTATTTCATATAAAATATTACTTCTCCTTTTATTTATGTATTTTTTGTTTTTAATATTTATATCATTTTACTATTTATATTATTTCATATTTTTTTTTATTAATTATGATCTTTAAATTTACATTTTGTTTAGCATAGAGTAATATTCTTCTTTTTATCTATGTTGTTTTATTTATATATAATTCAAAAAAAATTATGTTATATTATTATATTTATATAAATATTTTTCAAAAAAAAATATTTATAAAAAAATATATATATTTATATATAATTAATAATTATAATTTTATAATTATTAATAATATTTATATTGTTATGCACAATGATTCACCTTTTTTATTTATATATAATTATTAATAATATTTATATTATTATTTTAAATGAATTGGAATATTGTACGAATAGAATTCATGTTATTACCTTAATCTCTTTTTTGTCTAATGACTTTGTACATATATATTTAGAGAAATTAATAACTTTTTACGTGCTCCTTTTTCTTACATTTATTCCTCTTTTCCTCTTATTGTCTATTTCCTTTCTTATTTTGTTTTTACTCGTCTCTAAACCTCTTTGCTTTTTTTTCTTTTCATTTTGTTTTTCGTTTTTTTCCATTATTTTAGTTTGCTTTATGTTATTTCGTTTCATTTCGTCTTTGCTTTTTTTTTTTCTTTGTGGTATTAGTTTTTGTTTAATTTATTAATTAGTATTATTTTAGTTTGCCTTATGTTGTTTCCTTTTATTTCGTCTTTGCCTTTTTTGGGTATTAGTTTTTGTTTAATTTATTGATTAGTATGAATAGTTATTTGTTGTCACAATTATATCAAATTTTTCATGTTGATTTTTTTATTTATTTACAATTTTATGATTTATAATTTTCTATTTTAAAAATGTATTATATATTAGAAGTTTTAAATGTTGATATCAATTTTTCGAACAAAATGAATCTCAAAATTCATAATATTAATACACCAAGCTATGCATATTATAAAATTCTAAAATATTTAGTTGTAAGTTTATTTAATTTCATTCAC